>SNQN01003413.1:33263-61507 GCA_008642245.1 Bassia scoparia | reverse complement strand
GACAGTGGATTGCCCCCAATATCATAACACTACTTGCTTGCCCCTAGATGGGCTTGGTACAACTTGAGTAGATCTGGATCTTGAATTGGAGGGTTCGGACATGCTGCCTGAAAGGCGATGAAAGTGTTGTCTGGCATGACTGGAGTAGAACCGGATCCAGAATGGTCGGGACGGGCAGTATTCGCCCGGGCCTACTTCTTCGCCTCCAGTAGATATCGTACATCCATTTTTGATGCATTCGACTTCTTTGCTTCAATGATATGCCGCGCATCCTCGTCGCGAGGAGAGATCGGCCCAAAATGTGATTCGTCCGAACCCGAGTGTTCAGACTTGGCTCTCTTGCTTGTCCTCCTGGGTCGAGGAGTTCGGTAGTAGGGCCTCGACGAGGAAGGTCGTTGGGCCGTCAGTCTGATGAAAGGTTGGACCTTCTCCCCTATCGGGGGTTTGTTGTTAGGAATGGGATTTTTGACCTTCGTTGTTTTGAGTTGAGGAACTGGAGGGGTTTCGGCACAGTCTGCCACAGTATTCTCCTTTCTTCTTGCCAACTCTATTTGAGCAAGCTGAATTTGCGTTTGCGCAGACTGCGCCTCTTGCAACTGTTGGACAGTCTTGTTAAGTGTCTGGACCATGTCAAACAGCTTACGCTGGGTGGATAGTTGGGAGTCATACTCCTGCTGCGTGACATAGCCCTTTGGAGGCCTTGTATCAACCGTCGGATCCCCCTTGTCCCCTGCCTCATCAGTGGCGGGGGGCGGAACGACATCATCCTCATCGTCTCATCCAAAAAGCTGAAAACGTGTTTCCTTGAAGGAGGGATCTCTGCTCGTCATGGCTAGACACCTCCCCACAGACGGCGCCAAATGATGCTACAAGTGTAACGTATGATACTGAGCTGGAGTTAGAGGGGTTTGCTTTAGGTTCTCCCTAGCCACGTGAGCCAATGCAATCGAGTCAAAGACAGCTTTAGACAGTCGAGTAGGATCTCGGAGGAGGTGATGTTACCGGTGCTGGACGAGTGAGTGGATTAGTCCCTCCTGAGGATCCGCCAAAAGGGGATTCGTCCACAGGAGGGGTTCATCTGTTACTAGGATCCGTTTGCTGAGAGGTCCGTCTGATGTAACCTGAAACAAAAAAGATAATCTTACGATTATCCTCCCTCCGATTCCTAAGTCAGTAAACAATAATGGAGGGGCCAAAAAAGGAAAGAAAAAGTATTGAGGAATCTCCCTTTTCTGGTGGGTACAATGAGTGGGATGTGATGTAAGGAGAGCAATAACTGATGGGTGATAACTGTTGAGTAATGAATGTGGTGAATAGTAAATGTCTCAAGTATTTATACTGCTCCAAATGGGAGCATCTCCCAATCAAGGTGTGCCACGTGGCACTAAATTACTGGACAAGGTCTATGGGCTGGCTTCTAGGTGATCCTAGAGAGAGCCCATCTGCCACTTAGAGTTACTTTTCCAGATTCCCACTTTTTACCATATCATTATGCTAATGATGATGGGTTTAAGAAAAAACTAAAATTAGGGAGTTAGGGACACGTGTCCCTCTGTTATTGGAGCCAAGTGGCAATCATTAAAGCATATTTTAAGGTTGCTTGGTCACCTTTTGTGAGACACGTGTCATCCTAAGAGGATGCCACATCATGTGTATTTATAGGCAAGAGTCAAGTGAGGGGGCAAAATGTTGGGCGTAATTACGCCCAAGATAGATTTTCCCCCTTTTGTGTGATTTTCTTGCCCTTTTTTTATCTTGTGCGTATGAAATAAAATCCGTATAAAATATTTGATTGATTTTATATGATATCAACCAATTGTTATTTGATCCTCAATATATTTGTCTTGCTCAGGGACCAATTCATGACTCGGAACATTCAAGAAGCTTATGGAATAGTTCGTTTCGCTCGGTTGCGCAATTTTTCTGAGGAAATTCATAAATAATTTTCCAAAAGTTCATAAATTAAGGAAAAAATACAAAAAAAATTAAAATATAATATTGTGCCG
Source organism: Bassia scoparia (assembly GCA_008642245.1). Classification (NCBI taxonomy): domain Eukaryota; kingdom Viridiplantae; phylum Streptophyta; class Magnoliopsida; order Caryophyllales; family Amaranthaceae; genus Bassia; species Bassia scoparia. The sequence continues at coordinate 59,501 of SNQN01003413.1, read as the reverse complement.
TGTATCAAAATTTTGTGAATTTTGGAATTTCTTTATTAATTTACTTAATTGTTTTAAAATTCATTAAATTGTTAAAAACATTACAAAAATGCTTAGAAAAATTCTAGAAAAAATGTCTAAAAATCTGTTAAAACTTTTTGGAAATTAAAAATCATTGTTATGGATGCTTAGTGTAGGTAAATTTGCTCGGTGTAGTGAAATTTAGCCTCTTTTAGGGTTTGTTAGGACCCTAGCTCTTTTGATTCGGCTTGTGTGTTGCGAGCATTGTCTTATCATTGGCCGTCTTGGGTTAGGGGAAAATGTAGGTATCTACAATGATCGATACTCGTAAATCCTAACATTTGTAGGTGTTCAATTTATATTTAAATTTACAATCATCAATTTCGATTCTCAAAATTTCAAACCCATCAAATCAATCTCAACTCACAAAAAGTCTAACATTTGTGGAATTGCATATAAACATGAATGTGTGTTATTTTCAAACTCAATTTCAGATATGCATGTTTAAATACTTCTCAAATTGTTAAACCTAAAGTACTTTGACTGCTATCTTACGAGACTTACATCTCTACAAACATAACCAAAGTGGGGGGATTTTCTTAAGGAACATATTAGATGCGATAGCGGAATTTCAAGAACGCTTCCTAAACATCTAAAACAGGATCTCATGCATATAACTAATACGAATTACATAATAGGAGTTAGATATATCTTTGATGCGTGAACTCCCTTTTAGCCTTTCGTAGCCCTCCTTCGGAGATCAAGAACCTCAATTGTGATTCCTCTACTTGGTCCRTAAACACGAGAAAGATCCCCACGTATGCTATTACGGAAGAAGGAGGAACAAATTTCCACTCTCTTACTTGTATGGGAACGGCTTTTATGGAATATTATATTGTATTTCACTCAGTAAACTATTATGTATCTCATACATAATGCTAAGCCTAATATATAGTAGTAATTAGGTTATAGGATTGCAAACCCTACTCCCTTAAGTCCTCTTATCCGTCCACCTTGCCCTATTGGGCTTGGTGTGTTTTGATTCATCTCGTGTTTATATGTGTGACCTTATAGGATCCAGTTATTATAGCAACAAGCCCATTAAATAATAAGCGTACAAACCGTAGTTGGTTTCTAGCAAAACACTACGACCCCTAAAATAACCGAATTAATAGTCTCCTTAATTAATCCTATATTATATTTAGTAATTACACAACTAATTGAGGACACAATTCCTTCAATCTTCCACTTGTCCGAAACAAGTGTGCAATGTTAAGATACCTTAAGTCGCTTAATGTCTAATTTGATAATATGATAACATCATATGTTATCCATATTAGAGATTCAAATTATTTCTTCAAACCTGAGTTTTAACTGTCGAAACAAGTGATTAACTCTTTAATCCACTCGAGCACGGTCATGCATTTTCAGTTCAAACTCTTCAAGAGGCCATGACACCAACCCTATTTGAATAGGAGGACTTATCCAATCTTGTCCGACCAAGACTCCCACTAAACATTTAGCAATCCTAATTACTGCCTTTATAACCTCCTTTTACGGCGCGGCGTTTGACAGTACCAAAGACATACTAATCGTTGCATGGGAAGAATGTTGTTCTCATGTCTAAGGAATCCACCAAATAAAATTTTGAAATTTTATTTCAATTTGGTCTGTTCAATACACATTTACTTTGTGTATCCATGTGATTGAATAAACATCTCCATGTTCCCATAACCCATGAAACTACGCTATCATCAATCCACAAACTAGCCTTTTAGCTAAGTCATTTATGTCCATTAATGACTTAGACTAGGAACATAAGTAATCTATAATTTTGTTCACCTTATAGGGTTTCATTTATCAAATCACGTATTTGATAAGCCTATAAAATTATAAATACTTAGGACATATTATTTAATTCTAAACCATAATTAAATAAAAGAAATATTATTTATAAACGTAATAAAACATAATTCAATGTCTTTACACACTAAAGCCATTCTCCAATATGTTTAATGTCTATAGCCCTAGCGTGACCTTCATGCTTCGGCTGTGGCAGGGGTTTAGTCAATGGATCAGCGATGTTATCATCGGTATGAACTTTGCAAACTTTCACATCCTTTCGAGCCACAATTTCTAGAATGAGATGAAATTTCCTTTCCACATGCTTGGATTTGTGATGTGATCTTGGTTCTTTTGCCTGAGCAATCGCACCATTATTATCACAATACAAGTCAACTCCATTCTCAATTCTAGGTACTGTTCCTAATTCGATCAGGAATTTCTTGAGCCAAACAGCTTCTTTAGCTGCCTCAACTACTGCTAAATATTTAGCTTCTGTTGTAGAATCTGCTACAGTGCTTTGCTTTGAACTTTTCCAGCTCACTGCACCTCCATTTAGACAAAATATGAAACCAGATTGAGATCGGAAGTTATCTTTGTCGATTTGGAAGCTTGCATCTGTGTAACCTTTCACAACCAATTCACTTTCACCTCCATACAYTAGGAAACTATCCTTAGTTCTTCTTAAGTACTTAAGGGTGTTCTTAGCTGCATTCCAGTGTGCGTCACCTGGATTTGATTGGAATCTGTTACATACGCTCAAAGCATAAGAGACATTCGGCCTTGTACAAATCATAGCATACATGATTGATCCTATAGCAGATGCATAAGGAACATTTCTCATTCGCTTAATCTAATCAAGTGTCTTTGGACACTGAGTCTTGTTTAGTGGTATGTCATGTTGCATGGGAATGAATCCTCTCTTAGAGTTTTCCATATTGAATTTTTCAAGAACCTTATCAATATAAGTTTCTTGACTTAATGCAATCATCCTTCAAGACCTATCTCTATGGATTTTGATTCCCAATATGTATTCAGCCTCTCCTAAGTCTTTCATAGTGAAACAACTTTTCAACCATTCCTTGACAAATTTAAGCATTGGTATGTCATTTCCCATGAGAAGTATGTCATCTACATACAAGACTAAGAAGACTATGCTGCTCCCACTAACCTTCTTGTAGACACAAGGTTCTTCTTCACTTCTAAAAAAATCAAACCTCTTGATTGCCTCATTAAATTGAAGATTCCAACTCCTAGATGCTTGTTTTAGCCCATAAATGGACTTCTTAAGCTTACATACCTTCTTAGGACTTTCTGGATCTACAAAACCTTCTGGTTGTGTCATGTACACATCCTCCTCCAAGAAACCATTCAAGGAGGCGGTTTTAACATCCATTTGCCAAATTTCATAATCATAAAATGCAGCAATCGCTAGAAGGATTCGAATGGATTTAAGCATCGCCACTGGTGAAAATGTTTCATCATAGTCAATGCCATGAATTTGTTTGAAACCTTTAGCGACCAGTCGAGCCTTGAAAATGGTTACATTTCCATCCTTGTTTGTTTTCACTTTGAAAACCCATTTGCTTCCAATGGGTTTTACCCCATCTGGCAAATCTACCAAAGTCCATACTTAGTTTACAGACATGGATTCCATTTCAGATTTCATGGCTCCAAGCCATTTTTCAGAGTTTGAACTCGTTAAAGCTTGCGTATAACTAGTAGGCTCTTCACTTTCCAAAATCAAATTTTCAGAATTTTCAGTCAACAAGACTTCAACAAACCTCTTTGGTGGTTGATAACACCATTTTATACTCATATTTCTATGCTAAATTTGTGTGTTTTCATCTTTCTTTTCCTATAGTTTCAACCTTTTTAGAGCTATTATAATTTATATTTTGCTATTGCTCTTCTCGGGTTTGTTTTGCTTTGTTTTTGTAGGTTTTAGGTGTTTTTGCTAGGATTATTGGAGATGCATGTAGAGCTAATCGGATGTTGATCAAAGAACGGGTGATTTAAGACGCTTATATTGGCGAAAAAGCTCAAAAGAATTGCTCATGAAGCTCCCCCCGCAACCTGGTTGTGGAAACCACCTAGTTTGTCGCAACCTGGTTGCGGCCACTTGATTTTTGATGAGTTTTGGAGTACATTGCAGCCCACTCCGCAAGCTAGTTGCGGCCTAGAATTACTTGCCACACCCTGGTTACGGCCCCTTCTTTGATGTAGAAAACTATTCATATTCCTAGCATCTAAATAGGTTTTTACATAGAGTTTTCATTCTTTTCTTTTACATACTTTTCAGTATTAGTTTGGTTGATAGAAGAAGCTTTCTCTCTCCTTCTTTTGAACACACAACTCTAAATTTTGGTACTTTCAACATTGATTTGGCAATTTCATCAATTCAAGTTTTTTTTTTCTTATCTCTATTCTCTTTTTAATGTAGTTAATCATGCTTTCTTTGAATATTAGTTTTGTTTATTCAACAATGATGTGTGAGTAGTTTTCTTAATCTAGGGTTAGGCTAAACCCTAGTGTAGGACGTGGGCCGCGCCCTCGCGTATAGCGGGCGCGCGGCTTGGTTCTACATCGAGGTGCTTTGCGTGGGCTTGAGCCACGGAACCCGCACGTGAGTGCGTTGGGGTAGTGTTGTCGAGTAAGGGGAGTCGCCACCGTGCCTAAAAAGGTTATTCACGGACACCCGAAACGTTGGTCCAAAACAATGGCCCCACGTCCAATCAAGTAACCAGTCGTGGGTTCGGGGACATGGTACGGATTAAATCAGTAACCCAATCCGCCCGCATGTAGCAGCCTCTACTCGGTCTCATTGCAATTCCATTCATCACGATTATTGAATGCACATAACTTACGTTTTTAGCACCTTAGAAGCGTACTAACCCTAAAAATTACTACGAAAGTGTGTTTCTATTATGCACAAGAGACTACCTAACCTAGATTGTGACCACTTTGTATTAATCATGTTAAAACGGTGCCTAAAACCGGTTGTCCATAGTTAATCTGACTTTAAAGTGATTCACATAATTTCCGGTCTTTTGTTAGCAAATATATACAAATTATACAACAATGACAATATGAAGTATATGAACTTCAAAATATATATACAAACTCATCTTACCCTAAATCGGCAAACAAAACAAAGGTTAGTTTGTAAACGAAAACGAAACGAATCTTCCGCTTGAATCGCTATACATAGACAAATAAAACAATTGTTAGTTCATGATGAAAAACGAGCGCAATGAATCTTTCGCCTTGAATCGCTATAACAAGAATAAGAAATCGTTAGTACGACAAGTGATAGTAATAATGAAAATGAAATGAAAAGAATGAAAACCAAAACAATGAAAACCTTGAAAACATTAAGAAAATCCTACATATTTACATCAAACGATTAAAAAGTGAGTTCTACATTGTGTAAATTACATTAAAACTACAATAATGGTTAATCAAATTAAAAGAAAGTGAGAGAGAATTATTGGTGAGTAATCTCAGAATTCAACTTGTTTTCGCTTGTCAAAACGAATCGAAAGAACGCAAAAGACTCGTGTTATGTGTATTTGTGAGAGAATTTTGTGAATGAGAGAGAGAGAGAGAGTGGACGTATGTCTCGGGAATATGTGTTGAAAAATCGTGTGAAATCGTGTGTCAAAGGTTAAGGCAAGGCACGTATTTATAGGCGCGGAGGAGTATTGAGGAGCGTATATACGCTGAGGAGCAGCGTATATACGCTCAAAGGCAAGCGTATATACGACTGCTGGAGTTCCTATTCAGGGTTCCCTCACAGCGGTATACTGGAGAAGACTACCTCACCAAAGTTGATCGCAATCACGTTTCTGTAATGGCGAAAAGGTATACGTATAGTAATGACACTCACATAATCAAAAGCCCCAGCGTATAATAACGCGATTTTAATGTTAAGGGTGGGTCGATCCTAGGACCTAGTAATAGGAAGGCTTACGCAACGGCTCATGTCGCTATTACAGAGAATTCTATGTATCCCAAACTCCTGAAGTAAGTTTAAATTCGGATAATTCCTTTGCCATATTGGTCTCGTTTTCTAAGATACGAATTCATTACTGGGATCGCGCCTGCCTTTCGTGGCGAAGACAAGGTACTGTGCTGTTCTAGATGTGAAGCAAGGGCTCCTGCTTGTATTTTGGTTGAGTTATTCAGTAATGTGTATTAGTGTTCTGTGTCGTGAGTTTTCTGTGCAGTGAGTTGAGATTTGACAATAAGACCGAACATTAATGTAGTGGACCATATAGAAATCCATAAGAGAAGAAGTGAAAACTCACAGAAGACAGTCAAATGTGTGGTAAATATATATCTTGCGACTCTTTGGCGATTTTTTCAAATATATAGATGTGGTGCATTCTAGAGAGTCGTTAGAAAAGAATTATAGACAAGTTTATGTTAGAAGACCTGCCATGTAGAACCTTTGGTGCTATTGAGGGAGAGAGGCTAGTATTATGTGAGAATTCTCTGGACTAATGTTTATATCACTTTTTTTGCGCCATTTTTACTGTTCTTCTTGATCCTTTTTTTGCTACTTCATAACTTTTCTCTGTATCGGTTCTTTTTCTACTGCATCACACGATTTTGTCGATGCCATAAGGGCTAATGTACGAGTTAGTCAATTGTGCGGTGTTTGATCGTTAGTTCTAGAATTAAATGCGACATGTGGATAATGAATACGGTGCAAAATGATCTATCGATCAGTTTGAGTTCATCAACACAGTGGTCGCAATTGGGGGAGAGATATTTTTAGGGTTGTCTACAGATAGGCCGACCCAACTAGTTGACGTGAGTCTGGAAGGGAGAAACGATAGGGTAGGGCGCTGGTAAAGACTGATGAGCAGTCTAGAGAGATAGTCTGTGAACGAATGTGACAGAGGAGGCACGGCTACATGCGAAGGCATTGTACAGAACTGTCTGCGACCAATAATTAAATCATGTATGAGTATATCAACACAATTGGGCCAATTTTGAGTGTCGACGGAACTGCATAGAATAGAAAATATAAATATTGCCAACAAACAAATGATCATTTGTATTGATGAATGAAAACTGAGAAATTAGATGGAGCATAAACAATGGTTAAGTTTTATACGCCTAAGGTTAACTACCACTAGCGCCTGAATCAAAAGGCGGAGATAGTTGTAAATTGCACTATGGAGGTGGAATCATTAATAGAACGTTCGGCCGGGATTATACCTTCCGGGGACGGCTTTCTCCTACGGCTGACTACTTGACTCGGATATTTCTTTAGGAATAAGTTGTTGATCCCGGGCAACTTCTGTTAGCAAGGAGAAGCATTATTCCAGGGACCCGGAGTGATGCTCGTCGCAGACTTCTCTAGGGGTAGCGGAGAAAATCGGTAAATGATCAGCGCAAGTTGAGCTATTAAGTTATTATAGTGATTTCTGGTGGCAGGAGAAAATTCCAAAAACCCGAAGTGTGCAGAGTGGTGATGCATGTGTGTGTGATTGACACCGCAGGTTGGGCCAAGTAGCCGCACTATTATGACTGAGTCTGAAGAGACGAAAGATGACTTCAGGTCAGTACGTTTTCATGTTGCGGAATAGGAGTTATTGGGGTGAATTTGGACGGGGTTACGAGAGGAACACTCTAGAGGCCTGTATCGTTCTGGTAGAGGTCACCGTAGAGTCACGTCTGTTTTTTTAATTTCCGCTCGTGTTACCTCCTTGGGCCTATTCACTGGGGATCGTGACTGCAAAAACTCCGCACTTAGTGAGAAACCCTGCAGAAACCAGATTGGTTTATGGTATATATAGACTGTTAAAAGTCCTGAGTGTATGATTTTTGAAACTGGACTTGAAAACTGGACTTGATGGGTCTAACCTAAATTCAAAATTTAAGGTGCTAGACTCGAGAAAATCAACCTAAGATGGGCCTATTAGAATTAATGGACCTCTTAGACCTACGAGCCACTTGAAATTGAAGTGGGGCCTAAGCCTTGATCAAAGTTCCTTAGGGTTGAGTCTATGATCGAACTAATTAGAATTTAAAGTTCTTGGATTTAAATTGAATTGAACTAATTTTAGTTTAAGGTTAAAAGTCGAACTAAGTCAGATTTAAGAATTCGTTGGATTGAGATCTGACCTAAGTTCAGATCTCTAGTTGAAATATTTGACAAATTGATTTTGAATGGGCTAATGGATGTCAACTTCATGTCTTGAACCTAGATTAAGGACTGGGCTTAGTTGGTGGTTTAAATTTTGGACTGAATGAAGAGTCACAAGTTAACAAGCACATTATTGAACACAAATTCAATTTTCACTCTTAAGGTGTCATGATCTAAGTGAATTAATAGTCGGCTTGTTAAGTCTGATAGTGTACATGCTCTAAGAGTTGCAGGCTGGGTTTTCCAATTTCACACCACCATTACATTGGTGGAAGGGGATGGCACCGAATACGCCCAATACAATCGATTCTTATAACACGTGTATACGCGGCATTGGGCGGATAGGACTTACCTAAGCCATATGATCCATTAATCACATGCAACTAAGATAAAGTCCCCTCCTAAGGTGATCTCGAGCATCAAGACATTGCCCATATTTGAGACCAAGGTGCTCTAACGACATGACCCTATTGCAATAGTCCGTAACATAGCAAATTCAATTGATTATGAATATGGAACTACGAGACTTTCAAGTCTGTCCACTCACCAAATGGTGATTATCCCCAGTGAAGTCCGCCAAAGGAGACTGTGGGCTGTCGCCCCCCCTTTTGTGGAGGTCTGGGTTGTAGGCGGGTGACCTCGCTCAGTTCATGGAGTTAGCCATGGAATCCGCAGTGAATGCGTTGGGTGTTTTATTCCGAATTGAGGATGACCACCTGCCAAATATTTAGAAATAAAAAGAATAAGTTATTGAACGACGCCCGAACATGGTGCCAACTATGCCCCTATATAATAGGTCCAGTAACGAAGTGTGTGTTCGGGACATGGCACGAGTGTAATCAGTAACCCAATCCGCCACAGTAGCGCCTCTACTGGCTCTCATCTATAGTCTGAGTCATAACAATTGAATCAAGAAGACTTATCGATTTGATTTGAAAGCGCACTATTATCTAGGGTGGGGTGCTTTATTGACAAATCCAAGACTATCTTACAATGGACAAGTGCGATCATTTGATTGATTAGTCAATTAATGAAGTGCCTAAGAAAACCGGTCGTTTCTGTCATGATTATCTGACATTTAATGGTGTATCAAGCAATTGAATTGCCGGTCTTGTTAAGCCATATATAATTGTGCGAAAAAATGTACGAGCAGACATGGAAGACAAAGGTCTAGTTAAAGCATAATAACATGTATCCTTCTCACCTTGTCGTGCTGGATAAGATGTTAAACAGTAAAAAAAGAAGTCTTGCGCTTGATTGCTAATCAGAACAATAAACACATGAGTATTGACAGTTATCAATATGCATAATAATGAATTGTGACAAGATTATGATAAATAATAATAAGTTAATGAAGAATCAATTTGAAAACTGTGAGTGACAATGCTACATTTACATAATCATTAGAAAGGTGGTGCTTTCTACATGGTGTAATTGAATTTTAAAAGAACTCCAGTAATATATTGGTTAATCAAATAGAGAGACAAAGGAATTAAAAAAGAAGAGTGAAAAATATGTTTTGGTGAGTAATCTCATGATTTATACCTTGATTTCGTTCGTCGAATCGATTCGAAAAGAGGCGCGAGACTCGAATTTCAATGAGTATGTGTATGGGACAGAGACTATGATAAGGTCGTGTGTGCTCGTAAGATAGCCGTAGGGTCGTGAAAAGTTTGATTCGTCGAAGTCCCTAAACTTGAGAGGCAAGGCCGTATTATAGGCCGGAGAGACAAGGGCACAAAGATGAGTGAATATACGTCATGGTGAGCGTATATACGCTCCTTTGAGCTATAATCATTCAGTATTTTGCCTTAATTTGAAGATTTTTTCTTATTTTGCAAATCACGGATGAATCTAGATATCCCCTCCTCCAAGAAAGCGCGTATCTAGGAGTCTAGGGTTCTGGAACGTTCCGTGTATTTTTTGGTATTTTCCGTATTTTCTGCGATTTCCTACTGTATTTGATATGTAAATATTGCAAAAATTCATAGAAAATTTTGGAAAAATCAGAAAAAAGTATCTAAAATACTGGCGAACTCGAGAAAATGTGAGGAATGTGATGAAAAACGAAAAATGAGAATCACCAGTGTAAATATTTAAAAAAATCTGTCACAGTTAGTAGAAAATTTCCGAAAAATGAGAAGATAGAAAGGAAAATCTTTTGGCCTCTTGTTTGACCTTTGCCTCATCGATTTTCGAGTGTGACTTCACATATTTTGAATTTTACAAGTTCATTTGCGCCTTTCGGAATCGAATCGGTCACGAACGTGGTATGTTTCATATCGGTACTCATTGGGAGACACATTTGGGTGTCTACAGTATCAAAATCAAAATCAAACATTCAAAGTTCTGAAATCAAAAGCTTGTCAAGTCCACTAATTCAAAGTACATTGAGCCTCACACCCTCAAACCTTAGCCCACATTACAACCTCAAAAGTCCTCTCAAAATGCATTGTCCATCACACATGACTCACGAACTACGATCGGTTATTCCGCAAGGATAACGACCACATTAATAAAAACAAAACGAGGTTCAATGAGTGGCTCGATTCTCTTCTCAATCTAGAACCTGCATAGACTCATGCTTGAACCTAACATTATTAGCCAACCTCTGACTAGCCACATCTTGACCCTTAGCCACAAATTTGATCCTTTTATTTCCCGAACATAGCCATTTCTTTGGACCCTTCAAGGATCATTGACTCAATCCCCGAGAAGTAACCACCTGACCTTTTGGGTAGTACTCTTGTTGGGGAACTCATCCATACAATCTACCACATCCCCTATGTTGACTCAGCTGTAAACACTTCTGTCCAAAGTCTCGCTGGGGCTCGTCGTCATCATGGCCCTTTAATTTTCCAGTTGGGGGCTTCTTGTCTCCTAAGCCTATTACGTGTTCAAGTCCATCGAAACTCCACTATAGACCCGTCACTTTCAATGTCAATTTCAATGTCAAAGTCAAATTCAACTCAAAGTCAATTCTCAATTTCAAATCGAGTCGCGTCCAACCATAATACCATCCACTTTCTCACCTTCAATTAGCACATCTCTCATAGGCCCCTTATCAATATTCTCAAACAAGTTCGTCCTTCATGTCTTGAACCAGACCTAGACAAGACCTTCCAAGCTCAAAAACCTTTTCAAATTTGATTCAAATTCAAAATGCCTGTAGCATTAGGCCAGAACAATGCCCCATTCAATCAAAGACCCATTCAAATTCAAAGACTCTTCAAATTCAAAGGCCCACTCAATATTCAAAAGACCCATCAAATTCAAAGACTCTTTCAAATTCAAAGGCCCATTCAAATTCAAAGACCTTTTAAATTCAAAGACCCTTTCAAAATTAAAGACTCTCAAATTCCGGAGGTTCAGGCTTACCGAAAGAAATTCAAATTCAAAGACCCTTTCAATAATCAAAGACTCTCCTAAATTCCGGAGTTCATGCTTACCGAAGGAAATTCAAATTCACAGACTCTTTCAAATTCTAATTGGCTCTTGCCCTTTCTCAATCTCAAGGTCACAAGTTACAGGTCAACATGGCATGCAAATTTCTCTAGCTTAAAACAGACCTATGTCGTCATCAAGGTAGTCCTTAATCCTGAGTTAGGGCTATCATTTTCAAGTTAAGCTCATTTCCTGGAAAGCATGGGATGCATTTCTCCCAGTCAGTCCGAACGGAGAATGATCGTCGAGGACCCAAAACATACAGCACATCAAACTGCTGGGACAGGCACGGCTACAGTAAGCTAACCGTTGTTTTGGCGGTATCGGTGAAAGGATAACCAAGGTCGCAGAACGTCTTGAGTTACCTCCGATCCGAATCGATACTTTACTTTCGTCTTACGAGACTTAGTCTCCAGACTCAGTCAAAGTGGGCTCTGTAGACACCCAAATGTGTCTCCCCAATGAGTATTCGATGATGAAACATACCACGTTTTGTGATCGATTCGATTCTGAAAAACGCAGCTGATTCTCGAGTAAAATTTCAAAATATGTGATTCTCACTCGAAATCATGAGGCAAAGGTCATCGAGAGCCAAAGATTTTCTTTAATCATTTTCTATTTTCGGAAATTTTCTTGTTAACTATAAGATTTTTAAACAACTTGCACTGGTGATTTTCATGAATTTCCACTTTTCATTGCATTCTTCTTATTTTTCTGAGATCACAAGTATTTTTAGATTATTTTTCTGATTTTTCTACATTTTCATATTTTGCAATATTTACAATATCAAAAATACGTAGGAATACGCAGAAAATACGGATAATACCAAAAAATACACGGAACGTTCCGAAATCCCTAGAACTCCCTAGAATCGTATTTTCTGGAGGAGGGGATGTCTAGATTCTTCCGTTAATCTTGCAGAATAACGAAAAATTTCGAATAAGGAAAAATAACTAAACGTATATAGCTCAAAGAGCGTATATACTACTCCCATGAACGTATATACGCGTCTCCAATGAGCGATATACGCTCACTTTGTGCCTTCGCGCCTATAAATACGGCCTTGCCTCTCGAGTTTTGGACAACTTTCACGACCCAACACTTACGACTGCAGAACCTTGCGCAACCCAGATATACTACGAGCATACCACAAACACTTTGAGCGTACAACCGAGCCTCATCACACATAGTCTCTTGTCCCATACACATACAAATTCAAATACGAGTTCGCATCCTTTTCGAATCGATTCGAAACGAACGAAATCAAGGTATAACTCTGAGATTACTCACTCTAAGACATATTTTCCATCTTTTTAAATTCCTTTGTCTCTTTAATCTGACTATTTATTATTACGAGTTTCAATTTAATTTACACAATGTAGAAACCGACTTTGAATCATCTCATGTAAATATTAGGATGTTAATCACGTTTTCAAATTTGTTTTCGTTAACACTTATTATTATTATCATCATCTTGTCACAATTTATTATAATGCATACGTTATGTCAATACTAACATGTTTATTGTCTTGATTACATTCGATCAAAGGGCGTTTCCTTTTAGTTTAGTTTAACGATTTGTTTATTTGCAAGAGACAAGTGAGGATACACATGTATATTATACCTTACTACCTTGTCTTCATGTTTCATTTGTACATATTTTTGTCACACTTGCATATATTGCTTAAACAAGACGGAATTCAATTGCTTATCACATTAAAGTCAGATTAATACATGGACGACCGGTTTTTAGGCACCTTGTTAAATTGACATAATTCAAAAGAGGTCACTTAGAAGGTAGCTCACTATTTTGTTTCTACTAATCGTAACCTACTATGTTTTAGTGAAATATGGTAGGAAGTGGTTGGTTGTGGGCGCTTTCAGGATCAAGATCGATGAGGGGCTATATTTTGTATTGACATATATTATGTACTTATTGTGAACTACAATAAGACTAGAGTTTAGAGTGCCCGGCTGACCATGGGATTGCGGTGCCGTTGATTGGGTTCAATTAAGATCTTAGTCGTAGTATTCTCCGGCGTTAGAACCTCACAATGGTTAGTTGACTGATCTATGCTTGTGTTTTGGGTGGGCTCGTATGAGGGTTGCCAAAACAATGTTCGGACGTCCGTGATGTAGCCTGTATAGCATGTGGCTTTGATGGGCCCCTGGTCAAGTGCTGACAACAGCACCTCCAGGACTGCGATTTTCACAGCATGCGGATGGGTCACATGGCGTGACCAATCGCATGGATCACTAAGACGAGGTGGCAACTACCTCTGTGGACTGGGGGGTGGTGAAGCCGCGACAGTGACATTTTGAGAAAAAGTTTATATTTGGTTTGTTAGGCTGGTTTATGTGTTCAGTGAATTTGAAAAGGAATTACACTTGATAGGAAATTTTTTGAAGATTAAATTCAAATATATCCCAAAATTTATTTTTGGGAATCATTATTTGGTTCACTAAATGAATATTCTAAGTTTGACTACTTAGGAAAGATTGGAGGTGAAAGCTTAATTGTTTTCATATTTGTGGATATATGAGGGAGGGCAAATGAATATTGACGACATATTGCTTCTTTGAAGTTTTAAACCTCAAGTTGGTTGAGAAATTCTAGTTCTRCATAAATAATATCATATTGCAAACCAGCATACTAACTAATAAGAAAGAGTATATATTMTATTTTATAAAAGCTATATACGYAGTACAAAGTATGTTATATGGTTTCATAGAACAACAAGGTATAAAAAAATAAATTAGTTATATTGCATTATAAAGATTCATTGATTGTACATCTAATCAGAGTATAAGAAATATTGTATCCTTACTATCTAAAACGCCAAAACCCCAAAACACTATTCATGATGAACGGTGAAAAGACGCATTTGCCCTTATAGAATAGTGACGTGACGATTTTTCCCCCCTCATTTCCACCAAAACCCAACCATGCTATCCCTCCAATTTCCCATTTCACGACATTCCCATTTCCACGACATACAACATCCCATTTCAACCCGTTTCCACTTTCAGCTCATTTCTCCCACTAATCTTCCCACACATTTCTTCTGCCGCGAAGTCATTTTTTTCGTCGCCGTTCATGGTGGCCGCATGCGACCTATGGGATGTTAGAAGGGTCTCAAAAGGTGGGGTTTTTGGTGGTGAGGGTAAGCTTTTGGGGAGGAGTTTGATGTAGTGCGACCTATGGAGCCCTAAAAGGCACTTTCAGGTCGAGATCTTCAACATTTTCCATGGTCGAATTCGCCGTTCATGTAAGTTMTTTTTTTTCTTCGAATATTAGGGTTTGAAATGGGGATGTTGGGTTTTGATTTGGGTTTTTAGGATTTAATCTTGGGATTTGATTTGTTAGGGTTTGATTTGGGGTTTTAGGATTTTCGTTGAATTGTTGATTGATTGATAATCTTGAATCTTTTGTTTTTCTAATTTGAGTTGCCAAATTAGGTTTATATGATTTCCTGAAATATCCCATATGAGTGTTAAGGAAGGATTTATCGATGTAAAGTGTGTTTTAAGTCGGGTACAAKAGTCATCAATGGTTATGATGCTGCTATGACTATGAATTGTGAACAAGGTTGTCATTGCATTACTAATATATACTAAACTCATCTGCATAACCTAAAGTTATCCTTAGTTGGAATGGAGAAAATATCTCTTGAGACCTATGAAATAGGAAAGTAAATTTCTTCTTGCAAGGATGACAGAAGGTTGTGACTATGTTTCTTATTTTTGTTTTCAATAATTAATTTTATTTCTTTCAAGAGTGCATAGATGGCTATTGGGATGAAGTTGAGAGGTAATTTACGGCTTTACCAAAGTCGATGATAATTGATATTCATGAAGAAGTTTTTCGAAATAATCAGGAAGCAAATATTTAGAGGCATTGGACAAGTAAGTTTCCAATTTGCCTAATTGTGTTACAAGTGCAAAGTTCATGCAATCATGAAATATTGGTGTTGATTAGTAATGTGGATTGGGGTTTGATGTAGGCATGATCGGTCAAAGGCCGTGGATATACTTGCAATGCTCTTAATTTTTCTGAGACTGAGAATATATTGATGATAAATGTTGATATATACCAATGATAAATGATATATATGTTTGTGTTCATAATAGTATTACTCACKTGATCCTGCTATGTTTATATGGATATGATAGCAAACCATGGCTCATTGGTGTTTTAATTATTGGTTGGTGAAGGAGAAATAGCTTATGTGGCAGGTTGTGGATGGTTAGAGGTACAATCGTGCAAGACTATCATTCCTAATAAGCAACCAAAGTTTGAGGTAGATCTCACAATAGTTTTTAGTAAATGGAAGTTTATCTTCATTATTAGAATGAAATTTTGTAGCAGATTGTTTAGAAGAATGGGTATGATGTTGTTTATGGAGATGGGTTGGTATATGTTAAGCTATTTGAGTGAACAATGCTCAATAGAGATAGGCTCTGCTTTAGTTATAAATGGGATAGTCCACAGAGTCAGAATAAATCATGTGTTGGGGTTATGGAGGTTTCAATAGCTTGCCCTTTGTTTTAAGTAGCTAAATTAAAGCTTTGTACTTCATATAGTTACTAAGAAATTATGCTTTTCTTATTTGTTTCTGTTGCAGTGTTGCTTTTTGTTTCATCATGTGTAGTTGTATACTTGTGTGAAGGTCCTTGCTATCAAATGAATGAATCATAAACTTGACTGATCTCCAAAACATCTACCTATGTTTTATAGAAGTCATCCTCTGTTTGTAAATAGAGCATATTTTGTAGTAATGGGAGAGGTAAAGAAGGGAGTATGTCTTTTCATGGGTTGGGTGATTTTATATTTGATGGTTTATTAAATTGTTGTTAGAATCTATGTATATGGTGCAGTTTTCTCGGTGATTTTTATCACAATAGATGAATGAAAGCCTTAAATTTCTTAGTCTAAAGTTTGAAATAAGTAATAGGAACAATGTCAAGAAAGTTAAATGGACATGAAGATTGTAATCTCAAGGTGTCTTATAACAAAGGAGCTGAAATTGCAATTGCTCAACAGTAAGGTCCACCATGGATGATAACAATTACTCTGTGATGATAATGAAATTTACATAATGTCTCCTTTTTGAAGATATAGATTGTAATTCATAGAACTTTCATGGCTATGCCAACAGTAATAAAAAGGATGTCTGCTTTATAAATACTGTATAGTAAGAATCAATCATAATAATAATGAGATATTCCATTATCATTAACCTTTTTGGTTGAAAAAGATAGTATTTGGAAGAGTAAATTGTGTCGTCAACTCATGATAGTACCTATACACTATGGCACWAACTAAAATTGAGGTTTTGTAAAATGCAGTACAGTTTTTTTACCTGCAAAATAGTGCATAACAAATAATGGAAAGAAAGTTAAATCTTTATTTCTTTTCCTTCACTTTTATTGTATTTTTTCAGTTTTTTAGCATTATATTACTCCCTTAAGTTTTTTTTTTTGAAATTTTTTTAGTGCACTGCCATTTTTATCTGATTTTACTTTTTATACTTTCATTTGATGTGTTTCTCTCTTGCGTGTCGTTAAATTAGTTAGTAATAAAACTTTAGTAAATTTCATCATTTTGTTGTTTCTGTGTGATTTTTGATTTCTGAATTTCAAACCTTAATGGATTACATTCCCTCGGTTGTATTTGTTTGTTGTATCAAATCTAGGACTTTGTGTTGTTTCATGTTTTGTTTTGGGGTGTTTTAGTGTTTTAGTGTTTTAGTTGTATTTGTTTTGCCTGTGTCTTATTTTCCTGATACTTTTTCTTCCATTAATGATTGAAGGTTTTGCCATGTAACTTACTCTCTATAATGCTTATCGCWTCTATTACAGGTCTTTCATTAGT
The DNA here is from genome assembly GCA_008642245.1 of Bassia scoparia. Lineage (NCBI taxonomy): Eukaryota > Viridiplantae > Streptophyta > Magnoliopsida > Caryophyllales > Amaranthaceae > Bassia > Bassia scoparia. The sequence continues at coordinate 42,180 of SNQN01003413.1, read as the reverse complement.
GACTTCAATATCAACACCTTATATAGAAGAACCAGATGGTGAAAAAGCAGGTCAAGTATTATACAATATCAACATCTTTTTGTCCTTATCCATGTCTACAAACTTTTATTACAATATTTCGTTTGATTTTAATACTAATTCTACTTCTCTATTACATATTTGGAGAAGAGCAAAAAGATTCGTGATGCTTAGTGGCTTCCATGAAAATCAACTAATTTCTTTTTCTTCGGTTGAAGCTTTTTGGAAGAGAACAATGATGTTGTAGGAGAAGTAATTAAAAGTTGTACCTGATGTTATTGAATCATTGTTTGTCCAAAAACTTTAAACACTGGACATTGTAGATGAAATAGCTTCATTTTGTATGAACTAAAACAGTGGTCGATGCTAATTATATAGCATAATGAAAAAAATTTACTTATAATATTGCCATAAATTCGAGTGGACCACAGCGCGCGTGCYCGCGCCGGGGAACACTAGTTGTTGAAAAAAGCATTTAAATAGCGACCTGTGAGTTTTTGACATGCACCCAACACTCGCCCTAGGAGATGGGCTCAACTCTTGTATATTGAGGCAAACTCTCATTTAGCTTTTACATAATTAGTTGATTTGGTGTACTATGAATGTGATTGCAAACTATTCTAAATATCTCTTTTGGCATTTAAATTAATACAATTGCAGGAATACATAATAAAAAAAATAAAAAAGACTTGGTATGTGTTCCAATTTATGTGTTATTTTACCGCTAATAAGTATACAAAAATTTAATTNTAATGCTAATGTTATTCGTTCTTTGTGGATTTTTTGGCATAAAACGAAATCGAATAGTTCTTTTGAGAGGTACAAGGCTCGCTTGGTGGATGATGGTAAAACTCAACGCGAGGGGATTGATTGTGATGAGACTTTTAGTTCGGTTGTCAAGCCTGCTACGATTCGTACGGTACTTAACATTGCTTTATCCAGGTCTTGGCCTATTCATCAGCTGGATGTCAAGAATGCTTTTCTGCATGGTCACTAGAATGAAACTGTTTATATGTATCAGCCGCTAGGATTCAAAGATCCTACTCGCCCGGATCATGTGTGCCTTCTTCGTAAGTCTCTATATGGGCTGAAACAGGCACCCCGTGCTTGGTATCAGGGATTTGCTGATTTTGTGGCTACCATTGGTTTTATTCATAGTAGGTCAGATACATCGTTGTTCATCTATCATCATAATCAAGGCCAGGTACTGCGTATATTCTGTTGTATGTTGATGACATTATTTTAACTGCCTCTTCTGAGTCTCTGTGTCAGCATATTATGTCTCGTCTTAGCTCTGAGTTTGCTATGAAGGATTTGGGGGAACTCAGTTATTTTCTGGGGATTGCTGTGTCTCGCCATGGCGATGGTTTATTTTTGTCACAACAGAAGTATGCTCAGGAAATTATTGCTCGTGCTGGCATGACCAACTGTAAACCCTCTCTCACTCTAGTTGACTCGAAGGGCAAACTAAGTCAGCATGCTAGTCCTCCGTGTGATGATCCCACTCTCTATCGTCGGTTGTGTGGTGCTCTGCAGTACTTGACCTTTACTCGCCCGAACATTTCTTATGCTGTTCAACAAGTCTGCTTATTTATGCATGCACCTTCGGTTGGTCATATGAACGCCTTAAAGCGTATTATCCGGTATCTTCAAGGTACGTCTAGTTCTGGGTTGCATTTGTATAATCTTCTGTGTCCTCTCTCCTTTCTTACACCGATGCAGATTGTGGTGGTTGTCCTTATACTCGTCGATCTACGTCTGGCTACTGTGTGTTTCTTGGTGACAACTTGATTTCGTGGTCCTCAAAACGTCAGCCTACTTTGTCTAAGTCCAMTGCTGAGGCTGAGTATCGAGGGGTTGCGAATGTCGTTTCTGAATCTTGTTGGGTTCGGAACCTTCTTTTAGAGCTTCGGTGTCCCATATCGAAGGCAACATTGGTCTACTGTGACAATGTCAGTGCTATTTATTTGTCTGGTAATCCGGTGCAACATCAGCGCACCAAACATATTGAGATGGATATTCATTTTGTTCGTGAGTGTAGGACGTGGGCCGCGCCCTCGCGTATAGCGGGCGCGCGGCTTGGTACTACATCGAGGTGCTTTGCGTGGGCTTGAGCCGCGGAGTCGCACTGTGCGAGTGCGTATGGGGTAGTGTCCTGTCAGAGTAATGGGGATGTCGCCATCGTGCTTATAATTGAGGGGGGGGTGGGTTTTTATTTCACTGGCGCCCGAAAACGTTGGGTTGCTTAGATTTATGAGGTCCCCACGTTTGCTGACATCGCATGTAACTCCTAGTGTTCGTGGCGAGGTTACGGTGGACTTATGGGGTATCTTTGAATCTCAGATCTGTACGCTTGCATTATCTCGCTGGCGCATGTTTACGCTGTGCCAATTTTGTTTCTGACCTTCCAGGTCTCTACCTCATTTTTGGCAATTTTAGTTCAGCATTCATTCTTACTACAGGTTTTAATTGAATGTTAACCACATAACCGCTCCTACATTTCTTCTTTTTAGACTCTTAGAAGCGTACTAATCCAAAGATCTCACTATGTAAATGTGTTCTCTATTCTTTACTGCCATCGATTTGATGACTACCTTTTATCTCCTACCCGATACATTCCTGGCGACTTCCTCTGCATCATAGTCTAAGTTAAAACGGTGCCTAAACCGTATTTTTCCAATTTATTTCTGCTGAGCTTGAATTTGACTTTTTTGCTCATTTCACATACTTTCTGGCTCGGTCTCTGTTTTTTGATAGCCAAAACCTGACTAGGTACCTAAATTTCATGCAAACAATGAACATCGCGAAAAGTATACTGAGTCTTCTTCAATCTATTTATATATTACCCAGGCGACCCTATTCGTTATACCTTGTGGTTGTTACTGCTGAATCTGCAAACAAACAAAGGATTTTTAGTTTTAGTTTCTGTAATACGAGAGAAACTCGATGCGAAACGAATCTTCCATTACTTGTAATCGTCTTATTTGTTTGGTTGTTATATAGTAAGTCTTTTTTGTACCCTTTGAAACACATCAAATTGGCTGAGTCTTTCATTACTGTGACTTAATGTAATACGAGCGATGTGGGATTATGGCCATCCATCTTACTCCGCTTGGAATTTTTCGTCTATTATATTTTCACTTTATGGTATATATGATTATTCGATGATGGTATTCTTGTAGGGATTGTGATAGTTTACATCAGATGAATAATCGAGAAGTTAAAAGTACGAAATGGACAATTAGGAAACATTTATAGAAGTCATCATTTGTAAAGAACTCGTATCAATTTTATGAAACATCCTACTATTTTGATTTTCACATGGTAAAATTAAATACGTGAATGTCTACTATGTTTGTTATATTGATTTCGCGATCTTTTTCTTTGATATCTTACGGTACCATTAGTTATCTTAATGGAGCTTTGAATAAGGAGTTTTGTTTTCTTTTATGGCCTGAGCAATATCTCAGAAATAACCTTCGTTTATTTTGCTTGTTGAAATCGAAGACAGAGGATATCGTATGTGTCTGTTTTCTGAAGCTCGTATGAGTAATGTACGATATTGTGTGGTTTACGCCACCGGTTTTGACGAGAAGATGGGAGAACGAATGGCGTTGTTTTATGAAATTGACTTTCGTGTGTTCGAAAGATTCTGCCTCGTTGTTTCTGTTTGTGAAAATAGCGTGTGTGCTTTTTGTGTCGTCACTTTTTAATGTTGCCCCTAAGGCTGTGCCTGTGCAGTTTATTTTGGTCAAATTAGCATGGTTTAGGCGAAATAACTGTACCGAGATTCGAGGTTAAAAACCCCTATGTGGGCAACATCGATACGTCAGAGGAGTCATGCGTATGTAGGATCGCCTGTACGTTCTGTGGCCTTATATATCTTTTCTTTTCCGCGACGTGGCTGCCTGCGCTACTTTACATTAGTTTGTGTTTTGCAATTAATCTGGTCGTTCGCATTGGACCATTTTTTTTTTGTGTCTCTTTCCTACCCGATCTTCTTCCGCCCACTTTTCTGTTCGTAATTTAGGTCATTGACTCCTCTTGGGCTGGTCGTGGTTGTTCCTACGACGCACCTAGACACCCTTTTCTTTCTTTGGCCGTTGGCGCTTAGGGTCTTCTCAGCTATTAGCAACGAGTAGATTTTCTATTGAGTGTTGTTCTATTCGGAAGTTTCTTCCACGTATTTTCCCGCGTTGTTACACTCCCCTTATCTGGCCTCTTACGTTTGTATTTAATGTTGTAATTTTTTTTGGGGGTTATTTTTCATTGGCGCTATAAAGACGTAAATCCTTATTAAACTCCTCAGAGGAAAACATTGGGGGTGTATAAGGCATCATTCATGTACATAAGACTTTAATGGCTTTATAAAATATCTTGGTGGGACTTCTTGCTTGGTTGCCTCTTCGGTTTCTCCAGAGCCCAATATTTCGAGTAAACTTTATTTGGAGTAATGATCTCACCTTCCTTCCCCTCTCCAAGTCGGTTGCTTCTTCTTACCATATAATTTTTCTAAATAAACTAAGCTAAACCTGATAAATTCAGAATAATTTACGCCGAACACCCGTAATTGAGCGGGATTAACAGCATAACAATTAACGGAGGTAATAATGTTTATTCTATGCCCGCTTTAGTTTCCGTTCTTCTTGTGTCTGGGCTTCAATCTTGTGTTCTCGGAGTTACCTGACTTACTGCCAGCGGCCTTGCCACAATTTTCTCTTGGACGCCGCCCACCTCAAGCTTCCGCCTTCATGTAGACTGACCTAGTCACCCTAACTGTTTGTGTGTGAAGTTCCCAACGGAGCAACTGCTGCTCTATCTTGCGCTATTTCAGTGCCACTGAGGGCACTCACATTATCTTCAGCAAGCCACCGCGGTATCTTTCGCTTTCTCTTTCATCACTTTCGGACTGAGGTACACTGCTCTATGACGTCTTGTTGGGCCAGCGAACGATCTTGTCACTCAGGGCGTGTCTGGGACAGTGTAGAAGAGTCCAAAAGGTGCAAGTTCTGGTGATTCTTACCATTCGCTCCCTCTCTTTCGGCGTATTCTAAGTATTCGCCGTAACATCAATTGTGCGCGCAAGTAATGAGGTCTGCCTTCTTACCCATTGGCTTTTGTCCTGTTACGGATTCTGTCATCAACAGATCAGTCCTCACACCGTCCGCAGAAACCTCACGGCGTTTTTTCGCACCGTTGCGGGGCGTTGTGCGATACGACGCATTTTATATTTGTTGTTATAATGATTCAGTCTAATATAGTTGCTCGTTATTATACTTGTACATTTAACTTAATCTTTAGTCTAGAATCTCTTTGTTTTGTTTGTGAGTTTCCCATCACGTTTTTGTATTCTTATCTCGTTTAACATAGGGTTTTATACTTGTATAATAATATTGCGTTAAATTATCAATAGATAATTTTCATCTGGAAATTATTCCTTTTGTTCCAGATCCTTTCATTAATTGCAATTGTTATTCTAAAAGGTAAATTTGTGTATTATGTGGCAGAAAATCAAAATAACCTTTATACCTTACAATATTCCCGGCGCTTTATAGTATTTAGTAAGCAAGGTCTTACTTTTTCCTACTTTTATTTTTTTCACGATATGACTCATTTACATACATATATCCTTTTTCAAGTACATTGTTGTACTTGAGTACAAGAACAATCGACCCACTGATTTGAACATTTACCCAACAACTTGATTCAATCTAAAAGAGCAGATAGCATAATTGTTTTCATCATTTTCGATATCATCATTTAGTACAACACACACGTATGACCATTATTCACATCGTTAAATGTTTTTAATTAATCAAGCATTCCCATTCTACAATTCTTCTTTACATATCTTTCAACTATTTTCGTTTCTCCTCTTGTCTCATTATTGTTGATCTTGTATGGATGCTCTCATGTTCTTTCACTATACAGTTCAGCTCCTTGTGCTCTGCAATCTCTAGTACTTTTCTATGTAAATTTTATCGTACCATACTTTTCGTGATCGTCAAAATTCGATTCTTGTTTGCTAAGTTAATATAACGCATCCATATCTTCTTTGGGTGTCGGATATTGTAAATTTATTGAGTCTAAGCTATTAAATTGAAGATGAATTAATCTCGTTGAGATCTTTTTCGTGCATTGTTCGTCATCAATGTTTTAGTAGCAGCTAGCCTTGATTGTAGAAAGAAATTACTGGTGATGGTTTGCGTTTCTTTATGATAGACGTGGCGCTTGTAAGTAGCGCAGGATGTTGAATAGTAATAATATATTGGTAATTTTTCGCTACGAAAGTTCCGGAGGTTATTGTAGTTTAAGGGTATATTTTAATACGGTTATGGCTTAAGGGTTAACTGATTATCTTAATCTGCAATTTTTTATGATACTTAGTGTTCATATCATACTTTACATTAGGCCTTAATACACACATGTTGTTTATATCTCACTTTCTTTTGCGATTATATATAATTTTTTAATGTGTTTATGCTATGGTCTTTTGGATAAGTAGGTTTCGATGGGTACGGGATGGAAATTTACTGCGCATTTATTTTTTTATCCAAACGTAATTTTGAACATTTATCACCTTATTCTTCCTCTTTGTTTTGAATTAATAGTAGTCTTCGTGTCAAGTATTATTTCTAATATTTGGTTTTTTGATTTCTAAGTCGTTCCATTAGATTTTTTATTTCTGCGTTCTTGATTGATCTCAATCAAATCAATTCCTTAAATAATTCACATATTCCTAAGACCACTAGTTTTAATTTTAATATTAATGTTATACTGATTTATAATTCTCATTTTAATTTCTCTATTTTCATATATTTATCATTTGTCTTACTTTGTTCTTTCTATTAGTCTATTATTTATTCATCTATTCTTTTTTTGTTCCCGACTTACTATTACTTCAACTTACATCACTTTTATTGGGTATTACTTATTACTACCTCTAAGATTCTCATTCGGGTTATGATATCTTTCTTAGTTTCTTTGTTTTCTATTAATTCTCCTTCTTTTTTCTATATTCTTCTCTTATTTAATTCTTTTAGTTGTTGTTACTATTATAGTAGAATGTATCCCTTCGATAATCATTATTATGTACGACATTTTCCTATGATCAATGATCGTTTCCAGCTTTATTTCTTTATAGTCATTTACTTTTTTTTAGTTTTCAATTTTCTAGTTTTGTATATTGCTTTTTTACATGATGTCATACTTGGCTACTTTCATTCGATATTTAATGTATCTAGATTTATCTCGTGCGATGCACAATTTTTATTTAAATAAACTACTATTTAAATGACTATTTTATTTTATATTCTTTATAATCATTTAAATATGTAATTTTGCTGATGTAGTATGAGTAGTTGTATGACTTGGGTAATGTTATAGTAACTTTATATATCTTATGTTTTTCCTCATATATTTATCATATTTAATGTCGCGTGTTATTTGGCGTTTCGATCAATTCCTATATTTTAATCATTACTTCCGTCTATTGTATTCTTCATTAATTATAGGATTTATACTAACCGTGTCCGTTCGACTATATCATTCATGACATATGAATTAGTGTAGAAATGTTTCATTATTAGTGAGAATCTTTTAAATTCTCATCAATTATGTATAGAATGAATATATGTCAAGTGTGGTCTTGTTAGAATCGTATTAACAATAGTTTATTAAAATCTAAATTTTTATTAAATTTTTACTCATGTATAATTAAAGGATATTTCATTTGTAAAATTTGTGCATTGACAAACGTGTAAAGTAGAAATGAGCAGTAAATTATTGTGTGAATATTGTAGAGGGTAGTACTCTCCTTTTGTAACTCTAATAAATAATAACTGTAACTACTTTTGACCCGACTGAAAAATACTTGTAACGACGACCATCTAGTGGATGGTTTTGAAATCTTTAGAGATATTTTTACCCTTTTCAACTGCTAGCTGTGTTATCTGAAAATTTCATTGTAAACAATCGAAACGGCCATTACTTTTCAACCCTGACTGATTTCATACTCTAGGGTTAAGAACTCTAGAATATTATTTGGTTTTGTTTGTTTGATGATTTTGGTTCGCTTTTTAAGCTATAAATTATATTCTACTCACTTTCGTACTGAAATTATTGAAACGTCAGTTTTGAATGTTTATTTTGTTCGAAAATGTTTATAAAGGATCGACTATTTATCAATTTTGTTATTCAAGAAGAGTGTATGATTTTTGACACTTTATTAATGAAGTATGTATTGTATTCATATTTAAATATTTTTTAATATCTTAACACCAATTGCTCGTGACATAAGTATTGAGTATATTATCATAACAAAGTTTAAAACTATGATATAGAATATCATACAATATAATTTGCAAGTATTTTGCCGTGCGATTAATTTGCAAGTATAATTTGATCCAGTGATTTTTGTCAGGACAATATATTCAACCATGACATATTAATTTTTTTATAGAGTATATAGGGATAATTATAAATTTGCAATTGCAAAGTCGTAGTAATATTTAGAATATTTTGGCAGGTCCATACAAACTGATAATGTTAGGGATATTTTAAAAATATTTTAGGGAAAATATAGTTAGTGAATTTTAAAACAAATTTATAAATTTATCTTTAAGGATATTTTAATAGTCATAAAATATTTTATCCTGAAAATTAGTATAACGAAAAAATGAGCGGGAAAAGCATGTGACGACAAAGCCTAGATTAGGCTAATTTACATAATTATGTGGGGGCCCTACCATATATATTATCGGCTTATTTTTTCACCTTAATTAATATAGTGTGCAATGTTTTGAACTGAATTTATAGACGAGATCGAGAATCACCCAACTGATTTGGTTAACCGCAAAACTAATACAAATGCTAGCCAAGTGTAACAACAGGAAAAGTA
>SNQN01003413.1:0-22873 GCA_008642245.1 Bassia scoparia | reverse complement strand
CCCCGCGGGGTACAGTCTCGGTTGAGACACCGTATCGCGAAGAATTGAATTCTTGCTATTTTGCATAGTGTGAGTATGCTTGGCATTGAGGGTCATAGAAACTCGAAATCAAATAGAGAAAGTCGCCACCACACTTCTTTCGGGAAGCTACGGAACCCGTTTTAAGCTTTGCCTATAATTGCATAAAGTAAGGCGAAGGACTCCATGTCTGYTAGTACAACAAAGGTCTGGATTAGGGGAAGAGGGTAAAGGCAAAGTAGTGCACAACACCCCCCCGGCATCTAGCYGCCTCTACTAGGTCTTATTGCAAATTCACCAATTATAATATTAAACAACATATATGTCCGTATTCATCCTTATTTGTTATTAGGCGAGTCGATTAATGCATGTAAGACTATTAATTGTTGTCGCTTTGAATTAGGTCAAGATTCAAGGATCCTAAACCGTTTGTCCATAATTATCTTAGTAGGCGTGACAATCAATTAATAGGTCTTTAATTAGCAAGATTAATGGTGATGGAGAAAGTATATATAAGACTATGAATAAGAATATACAAGGAGGAAGAAGGTGGAGACTTACCTCGTATCGCTATCAAAGATAAGACAAAAGGCAAAAACAATAGTTAGATTTGAAATTGAAATTGCCTCGCAAATCGCAATTTACATAGGAAAATCAAAGAAAATGTTAGCAATGACAATTATATTGAAATCGAATTGAAAAGAAAGAAAATAAGAGGTTTATTTACATGTTAATTGATGTCTAATAGTTTATTAGTCAATATTACTTGATTCAAAGTGATAAAGACAAGCAAAATCAAAGAATAATTAAAGCGAAGAGAAGGAGAGAGCTTCTATGAGTTTTGTGGCCTCATAGGTTATACCAACAATGCGTGGTCAAACAATCCTCGAACGATGGCTTTGAATGCCTTGATCTCTCGATTTGAATGTGTATTGAATGTGTTTTTGAGTGTGWATTGWATTTGAAAGAGTTTCTTTGAGAGTTTTTGGAAGAGAGGGAGAGAGTATAGACGAGAAAGAGAGAATGTGAAGTTTATGGAGTGCGTGGACCTTGTAAATGAAGGGGGTCGGCCTATATTAATAGGCCAAAGCAAAAAAGAAGCAANTATTCTTTATATCAACTTTTTTAGTTTCAAATTTTATTTGTAATGCTTTTTACAGAGTAATAAATATGGCTACTTTCATCGATATTAAAATGTACTAGATTAGTTCTCGTGCGATGCACAATTTTATTAAAAAACTATTAAAGACTATTTATTTAACTTATAATTCATTAAATATTGAATTTGATGATAGATGAAAGTTGATGACGGGATGTTAAAGAATTTAATAACTATGTTTTTCCCATAATTTATCATATTTATTCGCGTGTCTTGGACGTTTCGATAATCTTATAATTTAATCATACTCCGTCTATTGTATTCTTATTAATATTAGTATTTTATACTCCCTCCGTTCCACTAAATTCATGACATAATGAATAGTGAGAAATGTTCATTAATAGTGAGAATCTTTTAAATTCTCATCAATATGTAAGAATGAATATAGTCAAGTGTGGTCTTGTTAGAATCGTATTAACAAGTAGTTTATTAAAATCTAATTTTTATAATTTTTACTCATGTATAATTAAAGATATTTCATTTGTAAATTGTGCATTGACAAACGTGTAAAGTAGAAATGACAGAAATTTAGTGGAATAGAGGGAGTACTCCCTTTGTACTCTAATAAATATAACTGTTAACTACTTTTGACCCGACTTGAAAAATACTTGTAACGCGACCCACAAGTGATGGGTTTTGAAATCTTTAGAGATTTTTTACCCTTTTCAACCTAGCCTGTGTTTTGAAACCCATTGAAACAATGAAACCCATTACTTTTCAACCCGACTGATTTCAACTCAGTGGGTTAAGAACTTCTAAATATTATTGTTTGATTTGTTGATGATTTTGTATCGCTTTAGTCTATTAAAATTTTACTACTGTATCAAATATTGAAACTGTCAGTTTTGATGGTTTATTTGTCGAAAATGTTTATAAAAGACACTATTTATCAATTTTTGTTATTCAAGAAGAGTGTATGATTTTGACACATTTATTAATGAAGTATGTATGTATTCATCATTTAAATATTTTTTAATATCTTACACTAATTGCTCGTACATAAGTATTGAGTATATTATCATAACATAGTTTAAAACTATGATATAGAATATCAACAATATAATTTGCAAGTATTTTGCCGTGCGATTAATTTGCAAGTATAATTTGATCTCAGTGATTTTGTCAGGACAATATATCTCACCATGACATATAATTTTTATAGAGTATATAGGGATAATTATAAATTGCAATTGCAAAGTCGTAGTATATTTAGAATATTTTGCAAGGTCATACAAATGATATGTTAGGATATTTTAAAAATATTTTAGGGAAAATATAGTTAGATGAATTTTAAAAAAATATTATAAATTTATCTTTTAAGGATATTTTATAGTACAAAATATATTTTATCCTGAAAATATAGTATAGAAAAAATGAGCGGGAAAGCAGTGAACGACAAAGCTAAGATTAGGCTAATTTACATAATTATGTGGGGCCCTACCATATATATTATCGGCTTATTTTTCACCTAATATAATATAGTTGCATGTTTTGACTGAATTATAGACGAATCGAAATCACCCAACTGATTTGGTTAACCCAAAACTAAAATACAAATGCTAGCCAAGTGTACAACAAAATTAATAGTTTAATACTTGTTGTATGACATTAATCGACCAATTTACCTATATACATATAATTTTTATAGAATATAATTTATATAGGGATAATTTTAATTTGCAAAGTCATAGCATATTTAGAATATTTTGCAAGCTCATACAAATGAAATGTCAGGATATTTTCTAAATATTTTAGGAAAAATATTAGATGAATTTCCAAAAAATAGTATAAATTTCACCTATTTCAAAAATATCTGTTAGAGCTATAATTATATTCATGTATAGTTGGGATACAAATATGTATAACTTATAACCTTTTCAAGTGTTGATCTTAGCAAATTGTAGTATGACAATTCTGCGATCGTCGTCATTCATATGTTTTGTCATTTGTTGTGCATACGTACAATATAATGTGCATTTTAATGTGTTTTTCTTACAACATATTAGACAAAACATATACGTTAAATTTATGAGAAAGAATAACGATAAATTTATTATAATGAGTACATTGAATAGAATGTACTACAAATCTTTTAGTTCCATCGTGAACTTGTAATTTGGAGTACAATCTTTGAAACATCCACAAGATCGCCAAGTGCGGTAACCTCACCAATGATATCTATATTGAAATCAAATAACATGTTAGATTGTTTCACAATTAAATTTAATTAAAAACAAAATTTATTATATTTAAATTTATGAAAAAATTACCAATTAAATTTGTGTCATCCATCTCGTTCTTTAGGATTTTGTCAAATCAAGGCTATATAATTTGCTACTATTATATGTCAGTGAGCGAAAAATGATATGAGATGTATTAGCCATAATAAAGAAGATATGAGATGAAAATCTTAGTCGTATAGTTGTTTACATATTACTATGATAACATGGAATATCCATTATTACTATAATAACATAAAATATTTTTGAGTATGTGCAGCTATTAATATATACCGTACAATATGTACACTTGTATTTTATATCTTACAGTACAATATCTCTATTATATAAGTGAAGGGGGGAGGAAGATGGTGTCCCCCCTTCAAAAATACAATTATACCCTTAATGAAATTAAATGCCCCTTTTATAAAAATAAAAATAAAATTAAAAATAAAATTAAAGTCTCATTGCCATATTTATTGCAATTATCTAATTCTTGCCATATATATTGAAGATGGAATAAAAATTTGAAATTTCAATTAAATGTTCAATGAAGTTGAATTATTGTTTTATACTAGACATGTCTGTTAGAAATGAATTGTGCATGAATAATTGAGTAAAAATTAGTTGGACAATGTAACTTAATTAATAGAGGAAAATGAAAAATTTAACATGAATTTTACTAATACTTAATATAATCAAACTTTTCTACTTTATCAAAACTATACACAATTTTTTTCCACTTTATTTAGGCACGAGTTTTCCTACATTTTATACATCTCACTTTAAATAATATATTTGAAAATTTGTTTACAACCAAACTACAAACGCAACATTGATTAAAGATGTGATAACAAATAAATTTAAATTTAGGCACTGTTCTCGTCAACTGAATTTTGCTGAACTGAACTGAACTTAWTGGTACTGAACTGGACTTATTTTTACTGAACTGAACTTATTGGTACTGAACTGAACTTATTTTTACTGAAACCTTAACAAATTTCTTAAGGATTGAACTTAWTTTTWCCAAAACTGAAATTATTGCTACTGAACTGAACTTATTACTACTGAACTGAACTTATTACTACTAAAAATTATCTAAATAAGTTGACGAGAATAGGGCCTTAGTACTAACGTTTGTAACACGAACACATAACTAATTGATGTTTTACTAATATGTTAGTTTGACATGCACGCATAGCGTGCAAAAAATACTAGTCTTACATAAAATAGGCAATTGAGATGATATGACTTTAATTTGCAAATGAGAATATTGCATCGTATATTATGACCCATAGCAAAGTCATATCTTGTATATTTAGAAAATTTTGTGCGTGAAATCTGTCTACACAATTGCATTGTATTTAGAATATTTAGAAAATTCCAAAAGACATAGTATATGTAGAATATTTTCAGGATATTTTATAGTACAAAATTTATTTCATTCCGAAAATATAGGTTAGGGAAAATGGGCAGGAAAGCGTTGAACGACAGCGCGACACGTGTCAGCAACAAAGTGAGAGTCAACTGTGCTTTAGTATAGTTATTAATGATTCCTGACCTCAACCATCAGCTTAAACTTTTGGTTGAGATGGCCCGGTTAACAAAGCCATTGGAGAATAAATCAACACGAAAATTGCGCTACGTAAAAAGCCGTTGAGAGATTCTCGCAGTATCCGTAGGTAATAAAGAGGAACACTACGTAAAAAGCCGTCGAGAGATTCCCGCAGCATCCATAGGTAACAAAGAGGAATCAAAGCAAGAATCAATTAGGGCATAACTAGTAGAAATAGAGGACAATGTAATCTGTATGATTCATTCAGTTTTTACTATTCATAGACCTATAATAGCCTCTCTTTCCCAACTGTAAACTCTCATAAAAAAAGCTTATTCAAGGCTAAGTTTCATAGTGGATTGGTAAGACTCATTGCTACTTGCGGGTTTTTTTTTCTCGTTTTGGTTTTCTGCGTCACCATATTTTTGTGTCTCATTCTCTCTTTTTACTTCGTTATTTACTTTGATCAATTATTCACTTTTGGATAATTAACCTATATAGTTGCAGGTTTTGATTTATGCTAGTATTAGCTTACATGCAGATTTTAGCATAAACAATATATTGATATATAAAATGTAATCATTTATAATACAAATGAATAATTTTATTTTATGTTTTCAAAATTATGCATTGCATGAGACTAATGTGGTTACAGAGCCAAATCGAACAATCTTTGACCCCTCAAATCCACTGCTAAACAGAGATGTCCAAATCAGCCACGAAAAATTGAGAATTCATAGTTGCTTAAGCATGTTCTTGTTGGTGGATGAATCATATAGGGAGTATAATCTAATTTAACTTGCTGAGTTATAGTACGAATCATGTTCTTTACTCGTGTTTGTGGTTGTGTATCAATTGATAATTAATTGAGGATGATTTTTCAAAAGTAGTGGTTTATGTATGAATTTTCGTAGCTGGTTGAACTGCTTTATTTCTCGGAGTGGATTTGAGGGGTCAAACGTTGTCCGTTTTGGCTTCATAACCACTCAAATCGAAGACCTTTAAGTCTACCTTCTAATGGTAGGAATGGGTTGTCATAGTTGCACTTGTATTGTAAGTTATGGCCTTTCTGCTGCAGACTATCTACATCTGTGAAAATTGAATGTTTAAGTGTTCCCAGTGTTTTTGCTTACTTTGATTATTGATATTGATGTCCATATATTTTTTGGGATGTATTGGAGCTTAATGAAATTTCTTGTTTTATCTAGAAATTAGTGTTAATACTATTTAGAAGTGCAGGGCTAAGGCTATTGTCTCTAGTTCTGAAGGTGCTGACAATACGTTGCAAGAGCATGTTGCAAGAGCAATATAGAAAGGTATGCTCTCTGTCTGTTGTGATATTTAAAATTTTAGCATATATTACCGCTCTTAAGAAGCTTTGCAATCACCTAAAGGAATTATGTTAACTTGGTAAAGAATAGTTTCTTTTTCTAGGTTGGAGCCAAAGAATAGTTTCTAAATGTCCCTGCTTGAAAATTTGGAGTAGCTATACTAGCAGTAAGGCACGGTACCTTTGCATCAGTCATCTAAGTTCCTTTCATAAATCTTTAGTATAGATCTGCATTTAAGTTTCCTATGCAGTATAGAGAATAACAAGTTTTTGAAAAACAATTAACATAAAAGCATAGCAAACATCATAATATGACATTTCACTTGCATGTGTTCTCACAGTCAACACTTCCTGAAACTGCTTTGTAGCTACCATTAGCTTGTTTTTTATGTCATTAAAAATGCATTTGTGTGAATGGCTTTATCATGTGCATAACTCTTATCCTTTTAGTTGTATTGAATTTTTTGTAGATCTGCAAAAGCTACATTTAGAACTGTACTACCATGATGTCATGTTTTATCAAGGTTGTTAGCTCTTGTATCTCCARTGTAGGATCATTAAACATAGAAGACTTTTTTTCCCACTAAAACATAATTATGAAAACGGATCTAATATTAGACATGTACCCCATCTAATTCTATCCTCAGTTTTCTATCCTCAGTGTTCTTGTTTATTTTTGTAGTTAGTGTTCTTGCTTAATTGTGTAGTTTGATGTTGAATTGACTACTTACTATGGATAGTGACTTATAATCACCTCTTTCATTAGGGTTTTTCTTTCAGTTCTAAACTTGTGATCCCTTCTTGTAATAATATACTATTAATCAAACAAACAGAAACACAAAATAGATAGAAAACTAATTTGTTCTATTTTGCTGCTGCATGTTTACTGTGTTCATGTACAGTAATTGATTAAAGAAACTAAATACAAAAGGTCTGAAATTTTTGGTTCATATTTGTTTATGTACAGATCAGAACAGATAGATAGAAAGTTAAATAATCTGTTCTATGCACCTTACACTAGAAGAAAATAGGGAAAGTAGGGATGCTTTGTTAAAGGGTCTGTTTGGTGCTGATTTTGTCGTTTTGATGCAGGCACGCAGGGTTCTGAGATATTTTGGAACTCTTCAAATGAAGATTAAGCGATACTTCATTAGCAAACACCAGGCTAATATGTATGTCAAATAAAGATCAAGTGGTACATAATTCTTGTTAAGTTAATTATGTCAAGGACTCATGATTTTAACATGTATGTCATTTAATTCCAAATGGCTCACTATAGAAACACACACGATTTATCGTCCATACGAATTTGTGGCGATGTGTTATTATTTGCTAGGAGTTAATTTACATTATTTATTCATTTGTGGCGATGTGTTATTATTTGCTAGGAGTTAATTTACATTATTTATTCATTCAACTATTCTGTCAACTTTTACCTTGGTTTTCTTTTATTTTGCATTCACTAGAAGAAAAAATCCCATATGATGGGGTTTTTTCTAAGGGCATATGCCGCAGATTGAACCCCATCATATGGGACTGCGGCATAAAACGAAAATGGCTATATGATGGGGTTAAAACCCCATCATATAGTTTCAATTATATGAAGCGGTTATAGATTAAAATCACATCATATAAGTACTAGTATATGAAGCGATTTTTCAAAAAAAAACCCCATCATATAGTTTCAATTATATGAAGCGGTTATCCAAAAAAACCCATCATGCATATACTTCAATTTTTTTTGTTAAAAATTATAATGATAATATTATATGTTATATGTATATGTTATAATATATGTTATAATATATATATATATAATATATATTTATATATTATATATATATATATTATATATATATATATAATAGTTAATTATAATAATAATAGTAGTATATTAATAGTAATAACTACTATAATAATTAATTATAATAGTTATTACTAGTATTATTACTCTATGTATATATATATGAACATATAATATTATTATAATAAACTTGCTATGACTAATAATAAACAATGACAACAACAAAAGGTTAAAATTTTAAAAATGAACAATCAGATCATAGATTAACCACACCATCTGAAAACATGTACCAAAATAACTACACTAAATTGGAAATGCATGAAGCTCCTTAAGTATCAACTCCTATAGTGAAATAATTATAGGACCGTCTCTGAATAAGCCACTACATCATACACTATTGCCATGATTCAACAGCGAAGGTTGTAGAGGTCAGTTCTGCTGAAGAAATCCAAAGCCTTGACGCAAGCTCTAACTTCCAACTTCCAGCAAATATTTCACGTCCAACTTCTAGCAACTAGACGCAATCTCATGAAAAGAAACAACCCTATCCAGACCTAAGGTAGACCATAAACAGGAACAACAATTAATACAAAGTCATTTAAGGTTAAGGTGCTCAATCAACAAATAAATACAAAATAATAACAAGTCCTCTGATTTGGGCACACACAAATTGCATTAGAACTTCAATTCAAGCATGATAATCATTTCAGCAAATACTGCTATACTCAGCTCTTCCAGGGCAAATAAGGGTTTAATCTGATAAAGTCATATCTCAAACTCATCTAATTGAGTCAATGCACTTCAATATATGTATCGTTATAAGCACTTAGACAAGCTCCAGTTGACTGCCAGAAAACCAGAATTAAGTGTCTCCGACTCTGCTTCCTGAACAAGATTAACATCTCTCTTCCCTTGTAAGCATTGTCAGCAAAGTCATCATCTTTCATTGGCCTGCTTAACATGTCAAATACAAGAGCTTAAAAGAACATTCAGCAAGGAAGAACGCCCACCCACCTCTACAATCTTATCCTGATTCACTTCTACAAGATCAAAGAGAAATTATGAGAACTAAGTAAATTGACAACACTACATTATCATACAAAAGAACCCATTCGCATATAAGAGTATCCCATATCAGTGTAAGGAATATAAAATTATCAATCCAATGACCTGACTTATTTCAAAGATTTTCAACTAGCCCACCAACAAGCACCCCACCAAAACAACACAAGAAAATACACAGAATCTAGGTATATAAAATTATTCATTCAATACATTTTAACAAACATAATAGAAATATATCTCACACATACTGTAGACAAACAATAAAAACCACAATACAGTGGCTACACTCTAGATATGCACGGACTCCTAGGTAAATTTTGGGGAATAAATAGATGGAGAGAAAAAAAATAAGAGGGCTCATGTGGCCATGTGAGAGGAGAGAGATAGAGATAGTATTTTACCTAAAAAGGAAGTATAGCTAATAAATTACTTAAATAGCAAGTATAGCTAGTAAATTACTTAAATAGCAAGTATAGCTAGTAAATTACTTAAATAGCAAGTATAGCTAGTAAATTACTTAAATAACATTTTTTTATTAGCTTTTCTTCTCCATATCAAAATCCTTTTCCATTAGATTTACGGTGATCATAAAAAACAGGCAAACACCCCCTTAGAGTATTCTACTGTGCAAATGTTGGAACATTTATGCATAAATGGACCTTGGACAAATGAATTTGATTAATAAATATAACGGACAAGTTAAAGCAAAGGGCTAATTGGAGTAAAAACCAATTTAGGAAGCAATTTGGRGGAGAAACGGACAGAAGGCAGATGGCGCCACGCCACCACCATGGCGCCACGCCATTTGCCACTGCCACCATATGGCGCCACGCCACTCAGGTGGCGCCACGCCATCTGCTCCCTGATCGCGTTTTAATGCGCGATCAGGTTTTAATCTTTGCTATAATGGTTTGTCCGTTGGGTGCTACTTAATGCAATTGATATGATATTTGAATGATATTATGGCTGTGTAAATCAGTTTGAATGAGTTTGAATTGGTTTTAAACAGCCATAACTCAGAATTGATTTGGCCATTGATTGCATTTAATTAGGCGGAGGTTACACTCCTTAATGTGGCTGTTGGGAAGGACTCCTAAGTGCCTATAAAAGGCCAAGCTTGATTCATTTGCTAGACACATCAAAAAACACTAAATTATATCTTGTTGTCTCTTGTGGTTTACTTGCTTCTCTTTGAAACTTCTGGCAACTTTTCAGAGATGTTTTCACAAATCAACACCAAGTCTTTTTCTTGACTTGCTTTGTAGATCAACAAAGTAAGTTGTCTCTCCATTGTATCTCAATAGTTATTTCGTGGTAACCCGGTGATCCTAGAGGGCGAAATTAAAACTAAAAGGAAAGCGTATTCTCCGTGCCTTGGAGTGATTATCCGTTATCTACCACTCTATTGTTCTAAACAATCTTTTAGTTTAATTTTCGTTTTCTGTTTCGGATATGGCATCATCACTCAAGAAATGGCCATGAACTTCAAAAGTTGGCCAGTTCGAAGGTGTGGGGTTAGGAGGTGGCAAAAGAAGATGCACTTTCTCTTGACTACCTTGAACGTGGTTTATGTGCTTGCAAACACCTAGACCACCACTTCCCCAAGCCGGAGAGGAGAGCCCTTGGAGACGGTGAGAAGGCGAGCTAAGGGATAGCGATGACTAGTGTGTCGTGTCATACCCTCAATGCTCTTTCGGATTCCTTGTTCGATCTTTATCAGAATGCGGAAATGCAAAGGCGTTTGGATTCTTTGGAGGCCAATACATTTCCGAGGAGCTTCAAGTAAGAAATTCCTTATAGTAATTTTATTAATCTTCTTAAATGACTAATGACTGGCCTATATGGAACAAATTCCATGAAATTCACTCACATTTTGAACCCAAATCAAGCCATGGAATGGTGGATGGAATGAAGCCATTGCGGTTGCATCTATCATGATAATAACCACCATCTTGGAGAGAAACTAAAAACGCTTTAAAACATAAAAAAGAGGACATGACATGGAGCAATTGGGTACACATCTTCGTATTGAAGAGGGTATCCGGGCTCAAGAGGGTTAAGGACACTAATAATAAATGTCAAAAAATCTGCCATAAAACGTGGTAAGAGGTTGGTGAGTCAAGCGGAGACATAAGAAATCCAATGTTCATACTAAAACCAATGTTGCAAACAAGGAAACGGAAGGCTTTGGCTTGTTGGGTGTTTGCAACGGTCCTCATTTGAAGAGGATTGCCCTTCCAAGAAGAAGAAGGCAAAGAAGGATCAACCAAAGGTGTCCTTCAACACAAGGTTGATGATAACTTGGTGAGATTGATTTCGGGAGCTCACCCATGTGTGCAAAGATAGGCATTTTTCAAAACCTACAAGGAGTTGGAAGATGGGCACTTGTAACATGGGAAACGATTCTACGGTCAGGCTAGAGAATAGGCCAAGTAGAGTTGTTGTTAACATCGGGAAAACTCTTACTCTTAAAGTATGTTGTTTTTGTACCCGAAGTTAGAAAAATCTTGTGTCGGTAGGTCTCTGATATAAGTTGGTTTTAGAATGAGTTTTTGAGTCCGATAGATTGTACTTATAAGGGTGTATTTATGTTGGTCTTTAATGGTTAAAATTATTGTACATGGCAGTTTAAGCTCAATATGTGATAATAAAATTGTTTGATTCTGTTTATATGCTTGATTTTCTTCTCTTTGCACAATCGTTTATGTCATGTGAATAATCGTCGTTTATATGACATTGTCTAAAATGGGTTTAATCCCACCTTTCGATTTAATTTAGAGAAGTGTAAACTTGCATGTTAATAAAATCATCAAGACGACTTTTTCCAAGTGTGACAAAGACACACAATTTTGCTTGATTGGTGCATAAGTGACTTATGTGACTTTCATATTCACCTTCTTTAGGCAATAAGAAATAGTTATACTTTTATTGATGTGCATCAAGGTTTTGTTACTTGTATTTGTTATTCATCTAAAGATGAAGCTCTTGATAATATTAAGATCTATAAGACAGAAGTGGAATTACCCTTGATTTAAAAATAAGAAAACTTCGGACGGATAGGGGTGGTGATACTTTGATCCAAGTTATTTTAAATCCATTGGTATAATTCATGAAACGACCCACCATATACTCCACAAAGTAATGGGTGGTCGAAAGGAAAATAGGACTTTAAAGAAATGGTTAATTCATGCTATCTAATTCGGGTCTTAGTGAGTTTTTGGGGTGAGAGCAATGCTTACGGCATGTTATGTTTTGAATCGAGTTCCTAATAAAGGACAAGATATCCCATATGAACTTTGGTCTAAAGGAAGCCTAATCTCCATTACCTTAGGTATGGGGTTGTAGGGCAATTGTCAAATTCCGGAACCTAACGTAAAACGTGGGTTGAAAAGAGGATTGATTGCGTATTTATAGGTTATGCTGAAATAGCAAAGCCTATAGGTTTTATGTCTTAGAACATAGATTACTTATGACTTTTGTTTCTATTCTATCCTCACTCGTAATAGAATCAAGGGACGCAATATCTTGATGAAACACGTTTTTTCCATCGATTCCTAGACAAAGGACATGGTACCTAAGTACTAAGTTACTAATTACATTGTAGATGACATTACTAATGATCATGATGCTACAATTCCGGAAGTGAGGAAAGTAAAAGAATTAGAAAACGAAATCTTTGGACCGGATTTCAACTATATTTAGTTGAAGGGTCAAGGAGTCTCTTGAGACTCAAGCTCATATTGTTACCATATGGAGCAGGATCCTAAATCCTGATGAGGACAATGAAGTCTCATGATGCCGCTTTTGGAAAGAGGAGCCGTAAATGATGAAATGGATTCCATATTGGGGAATAATACTTGGTTCTATCGGATTTACCTCCCGTGCAAACTCTTGGTTGTAAGTGGATTTTATGTTAAAAAAGAAGAGTCGATGGACACCATATTAAAACACAAAGCCCCGGTTAGTGGCTCAAGGTTTCTAAGGCAAAAGTATTGGTATCGATTACTTTGACCTTATGCTTCCGGGGCAAGAATATGCTCCATTAGACTTTTAATAGCGTTAAGACGCGATTTACATTGGTCTTGATATTACCAAAAATGGATGTCAAAACTGTATTCCTTAATGGTGAATGGCAGGAGGAGTGTACATGAATCAAACCAGTAGGGTTTCAAAGTCAAGGACAAGAAACGAAGGTTGGCACAAGTTAAGTAGATACTTTGTATGGGCTAAAACAAGCACCTAAGCCAAGTTGGCATCAAATTTGATGATGTTGTCTTGACAATGTTTCAAAATTAAATCAGATCTGATAAGTGTGTATACTAGCTAAATTTGATGGATGGCGGTAAAGTGTCATAATTTGCATGTATATGTTGACGATTGCTTATCTTGGAACTAATTTTGGATGAAGCTAGAAAGACCAAGTTTTCTCTTCTTAGTAGCTTTCCATGAAAATTTGGGAACGCGGATTTGAATTTATGGTATAGAATTGTGAGACAATGAGAAGGAAACTAGTTCTTTGTCACAATTCATTACATTGAGAGAAAAATGATTCAAGGTCAATTTGAGATCCTAACTCAAGCCATATTTGACTCCAATGGATCCTAACATTTATTGGTTCCAAAGTAGTGGTACTTTTCAAATTGCACAATTGGATATATGCGAGCTATGTGGACAGCTTGAGTAACTGGCAGATGACTAGCACTAGATACCGGAATATATGCTTCTTGCATATTGGTAAGCTAGTCCGACTATACTAGTAATCTAGTATGAGCATTGGATATGGCTCTCAAGGAGACATGAATTGGTATGCGAAGAAAACCAATGGACTATGGGTTTGACATTATACCGGTGGATCCTTACGGTCTTTAGAAGGATATCACCGGAGCGAGTTTGATTTCCAAATTTATAGGAGGTATTTTCGTACCACAAAAGTGGATGGGTGTTTCTTCTATGGAGGAGGTTGCTCATTATCATGGGCTCTAAGAAGCAAACATGTATAACTTGACTCAACTATGGGCATTCGGGAATTCATAGCTCTAAGCTTCTCTGTGCAATAGAGAGTCGATGGCTTTAAGTGATGGATTCTGAGTGAGGTTGATTTGTGGGTAAAACCTATGTCACCTATTGCCTAAAAACATTGTCGATAGTGCTATCAACAATGCAAAAGGCCCAGATAAAACGTAGAGGAAGTCTACATGGCAGTCATGGCACATTGGGGTTGACATAGCTATGTTGTCAAAATGATCAAGGATGTTGTATAATCCATTGGTTTTGTCGGTCTCAACTCAATTTGGTGGATACGTTACTAAACCGTTGCCAAGGAGTTGGTTTGGTTAAAATGAACAAAGGGATCGGTCTTACAGGCTATTGAACCAAACTTCAATGAAGGAGAAACTCCAATTCCGACGTACTAATCACACGGTGGATACTCAGAATCGAATGAGGATATAATTTCATTGAACTGGTTGTGTATGCAACTTGTTTTTCATACCCAAGGTTAGTGCTATAATCTCTCAATGATAATGGAGTTGAATTATTGAAATTCTTAATGCATCTTTGAGGGAAGACTCCAATATTGCCAAGGAGTCGGTACAGTTAAGATTTACCTATATGAGTTAGAGGTTTAGCCGCCTCGTCAGTTTGGGCTTAACTTGAACGGCTCATGAATGGATATTGGACTACCATGCGCTCTAAGGTATCGAGGTTAAAGGAATTTTGTTAGTGCTTGTGTGTGTTTACCTTCGGTGATTCGTAGGTAATTGATGTGATTCCAAGGTATTAGTCCATCACCACAGATTGGAATCATTGTTGTGTGCATACGCTAAGTAGGAATTCAATCTTCTAAGAAATTCTAATTAGGCATGAGTATGTTTGATTTGTAATTTGCAAGTAAAGAGCGTTTGTCACATTTATGTCATAAATGGGAGGAGACTTTGTTGGAACACATTTATGCATAATGGACCTTGGACAAATGAATTTGATTAATAAATATAACGGAAAGTTAAAGCAAGGGCTAATTGGAGTAAAACCAATTTAGGAGCAAGCCATATTGGCGAGAAACGGACAGAGGCAGATGGCGCCACGCACCACCATGGCGCCACGCCATTTGCCACTGCCACCATATGGCGCCACGCCACTCAGGTGGCGCCAGCGCCATCTGCTCCCGATCGCGTTTTAATGCGCGATCAGGTTTATCTTTGCTATAATGGTTTTTTCCGTTGGGTGCCTACTTAATGCAATTGAATATGATATTGGAATGATATTATGGCTGTTGTAAATCAGTTTGAATGAGTTTGAATTGGTTTTAAACACCATTAACTCGAATTGATTTGGCCATTGATTGCATTAATTAGGGAGGTTTACACTCCTTAATGTGGCTGTTGGGAGGACTCCTAAGTGCCTATAAAAGGCCAAGCTTGATTCATTTGCTAGACACAATAAAAACACTGAATTAATATGTCTTGTTGTCTTCTTGTGGTTTACTTGCTTTCTCTTTGAAACTTCTTGCAAACTTTTCAGAGAGTGTTTTCACAAATCAAACACCAAGTTCTTTTTCTTGACTTGCTTTGTAGATCAACAAWGTAAGTTGCTCTCTCCATTGTATCTCATTAGTTATTTCGTGGTAACCCGGTGATCCTAGAGGGGCGAAATTAAACTAAAAGGAAAGCGTATTCTCCGTGCCTTGGAGTGATTATCCGTTACTACCCTCTATTGTTCTAACAGCAAATCTGTATTAAACTCTTCAAAATTGTTGAAAAATGATCAATGAGTTATTTCTCAAAATGTAGATAGGTAAGAAGTTCTTCCAATTAGGAACCAGATGGTTCTTCCAATTAGGAGGTGGTTACAATTATCATTATACATGAGAACCAGATGATCCACAACTCGTAAAGGCAGTAATTTAAACTATCCCAGGGGAGTGGCCAATGCAGGTGAAACAATACTAACTAGAGTGGCCAGTACAGGAGGAAACCATACTTACTATATTTAGTTGTGCAAACTCAGCTATGCTTGGAAATTTAATCACTGTGCCCTCGAAAATGATAAAGATCTAATGACTATGTTCCAAAGGCTGCATGACAAAGCAATGATTTACATATGGGTGGGTAATGTTACTGAACCTAACGAATTAAACATGTTGAAAAATGAATTCAGGAACTCAAATGATATTACAAACCCAAAAAACGTTGACAAAACTATGTCTGAGGTAATAAACCAAGGAACAT
Organism: Bassia scoparia; assembly: GCA_008642245.1. Classification (NCBI taxonomy): domain Eukaryota; kingdom Viridiplantae; phylum Streptophyta; class Magnoliopsida; order Caryophyllales; family Amaranthaceae; genus Bassia; species Bassia scoparia. The sequence continues at coordinate 6,497 of SNQN01003413.1, read as the reverse complement.
TTTTAAGGTTTAAGCTGTTTAATGTGAAAGATCTGGATGAGACTTCTAGAGATGACCATGTTCGTGTTGCTAATGAGTGGGCAATGCCTGACATACTCAGCAAAAATGTCTCTGTATTTGATGATATTGATACCAAGGAATACAGGAAGTTACACAAGCAGATGGAGGAAAAAAAACAAAGCAATTCAAAAGGAATTGTTACTTATGAAGCAGCTTAGAATGTTTGTCAGGTGAATCTAAAAGTGCCTCTTCACAATAGCCTTGAATTTATAGGAATCACAACCAGTTATGCTATTCCATATTCTAGGGGCACTTAGATGAAAATACTGGACGTTTTTAACAAAATACCCACTTAAAGGTGGGAGTTTTTTTTAACAAAATACCCACTTAAAGGTGGGAGTTTTTTTTTAAAAAAAGTTAAAGGTGGGAGTTTTTAAACTTATGCAAATAAAAGGTGTATAACCATAAAAAATCCAATTATATATGTAAATCAATTAATAAATGTTTAAGGTTTTATGCAAAGTATAATTATTTACCTTAAATGTTTTGTTATAATTCTTATGCAATAATAAATATAAATAATAATATAATAATAAAAAATTAAAATATAATTAATAAGGTGGGGATGGGAGGGAAATTTGGGAGGGAAAATATGAATGGGTGGGGATTGCTTTAATATATGTTATTAGATATTAGATTAGATAGTAATTATTTTTCACTTTGGAGGATAGAAGGGTAATTTAATAAGGGGACACCATTTCTCCCCTTCCCTTATGTAATGGAGATTTTGCTGCTCTTAGGTTAATGGCAAAGTTTCCCAAGTCCCTAAGATTTCCCTAAATCAAAAACCTTATGACATTTTAAATGGGAAGGAAGTTGTATATAATGTAAACGACATATATGGGTACTAGTATTTTTTGCACGCTATGCGTGTCGACAACATTAAATTTTAATTATTTAACCCATTAGTATAAGCATTCGCACTTCTTTAAAGTTTTAATATTTTTCAAATTCTCATTTCATTTATGGGACGAATAATTGTGATTGTATTACGGAGTACTTTATTTTTAAAGTATGTAATTAAAAATAATTTTTGTAAATGATTCAATTAAATGATTAACTGTAGTTGTTGATAGAATTTTGAATTTTACTCGTTAATTATGTTCAATTGATAATCAATTTTTTTTATAGTGATTAGTTGATATAATTAATTGTCTTCTTAAATTAATTATTGTGCATTGATTAGAATTGATTGAATTTTTTAGTAATTTTTTTGTCGTTTTGGTTATTTATTTATTTATTGAACTAGTTTAAAGCCTGTGCAATGCGCGGTATTTACTAAATTTATTCACTAAACTCTAAAGGAGATGAAGTTGAAATTTAATATTTGTCAGCAAAGTTTGTATCGTTTAAAATAAATTAATAATAGTCCAGGACCCCCGTGCATTATATGTATGATATTTACTAAATTTATTCACTAGAGCGGGGAGTTTGTAATGTATAAGATAATAGTAGTACAGACCCCTTCCAACAAAGATATACTAGTTTTTTTTATGCACGCGATGTGTGCATTGATGTACAAAATTACAATTTATAAAAACAGTTCTATGGTAATAATTTATAAACTTTGTACTCCGTATTACAAATTAAAATAATATTGTCATATTATAACAGTTATGATTAAGTTTATTACTTGACCACTAATTTTATGGGGAATTTCTAATCAATTCTGGAGATTGATTTTATAAATCAATCCAGTAACATATTTATATAGGGTTTCGTAATTATGTGCAACTTTTGGGGTCAAAATATATCCTGCTTAATTAACCCAAAATTTGCACATAATCACGGAACCCTATACAATTATGCCATTGGATTTATTAAATCAATCTACAGTTTTGATTAGAAATTTCCCTAATTTTTCATAATCAATATAAAAAATTTTAAAAATCATTTTATTTGATACGAAGTATTTTTTAAGTGATGTTAATTGGTATTTATTTAAAATGGTCTTTAATAATTTACATACACATAGTCTTTTTAATTTTGTCACAAAAACAAAACAATCTACAAATATAAAATCTTTTTAATGGAGTAATAACTGACATTTTACATGGATTCCAATATAGATTAAATTACCCTAAATGATAATATTATGCATATACATATATTAAACTTACTTGTTTAATATGGCAAATTCAAAAATGGATTTTTTTTTTGGTGATATTTATAAATATTGAATTCATTAAGGGTATTATTTGGTTTTTGAAGGGGGGTACACCATTTCCTCACCCCTTCATTTATATAAAGAGATAGCATGTTTTGCACGCGATGCGTGCTTTGTTATGTAAATTCAAAATGTTTTATAAACGAAAATTTCAAGTTAGGAAATTATTTAGACTTTTTTTTTCAAATTTTTTGATATTGATATCTTTTTATTTTTTTGCTAATTAATTAGCTCTTTATTTAACAAAAAAAATTATTAGGAACTTAATTACTTTTATTGTTTTGCACGGCGATACATGCTTTGTATGTAAATTAAAAAAAAAAAATGCTAAAAAATGAAAATTTCAAATTAGGAAATTATTGATGCATTTTTTCAGTTTTTTATATTGATTTCTTTCTATTTCTTGTTAATTAATTAGCTCATTTATTTTTAAAAATAATTATTAGTATAACTTAATTTTATGTAATGATGTTGAATTTTAGGTGGATATACATTTCCTAGGTTTTCTTTTTTCACTATTAGAGAGGGTCAAGTATTGGTCATTTAGTTTAATTGACATAATTTAGCATATAATTTTAATTTGTTTTAGTGAAATTATGCATGTATCTATTACCTTCATTAAGGTAATTATGTATTTTGAGAGGGGGGACACCATCTTCCTCCCCTTCTCTTATATAATAGAGATTAGTATGACCTATATATTTTAATTTGTCATCCTAATAAACTTTCATACCCCGTTTTGATTTATTTTCAATTTTCTCCAATTTTCAGAGTTTATTCCTTAATTATAATCAATTTTTTTATTCAACCTAGGTCTCTAGCATTATTATTATTATTATTAATATTATTATTATTATTATTATTGTTGTTGTTGTTGTTGTTGTTGTTGTTGTTGTTGTTGTTGTGTTGTTGTTGTTGTTGTTGTTGTTGTTGTTGTTGTTGTTTGTTTTTGTTGTTTTGTAAAACACCAATAAAACGTTACAAACCGAACAAGCTACAAACGATCAAGCGATAAAAGAATTGGAGGGGACCCTATTCTAAGCGTATAGCAACCCGATTCTTGGACTGAATAATAATATTATTTATAAAATGATGATGATGATAAATGATATAATTAATAATAAATAATATTATATTAATTATTATATTAATAGTAATAAATATAAATAATTGTATCTTTAAAGTGAGTAAGCATTGCCAATGTCCTGAGGTCTGGAGAACGTCTGGATCCTCTCTGGAAGCAGCAGAACTCCCTCATTAATTCCGCCAAAGTGAAGAGAAAAGAAAAGGAGAAACCGTAGCCAATAGCTCTACACCCACTGCCAATACTATATATTCCACTTCCTGTGCCTGCTCCACCACCACTCGACCAGCTACAAAAGTCAGCTAACCCCACATCGGAAGGAAGAAAGAACCCGTCAAGTAGACACACACATCCAACCGGTCATCGAAGAATAAAGTAAACATCGCAATCGAAAGGCCTGTAAACTATTATAGTTATAATTTATTGTTTTATATTTAGTTATTATATATTATTTATCATCATTAGATTGATAATTGATTATTATTATTGATTATGTATCATGATTATTATTATATATGATTATTATATTATTATATATATATTATTATTATATTATATATATATAATTATATATATTATATATTATTATTTAATTATTATTTATTATTATTATTAATTATTAATTATTAGTTATTATTATTATATATTATTATTTAGATAGTTGTTAATGGACGCCCCGGGGCGTTAGATAACGTATAAATACATTTCCTAAAATGTCATTAAACTTGAAATGCATGCTAAATTCACACGTCAATTGACGTAATTAATGTTTATATTCATTTAATATTTTCATTTTTAGTTATCTTATCTAACGCCTTAGGGGCGCTTGTTAGCTTATGCAACATTTATATATTATGCAATGTAATTTCACATTTTGATATGATCACAATGTCAAAAAAAATTTTGATAATCCCAAACACATGCAAAAAATCATAAAAAATGTCAAATGTGGGCTCTCTAGAAAATAACAATTTATGTGTAAACAATAATGTACGTCACCTTCAGATAATGTTAGCGTATGCATAGATAAACAATGTTAATACATCTAAAGACATAATTTATTAATTAATTTCTTCACGTTTTTACATTATCAGAATGCCAACATAATTTTTTGTTTTTTTATGTAAGAAAAGTATCCATGAAAAGATGTGAACAGTACCAAAAATGTACTAAGGGCATGTTTGGTTGAGTTTTTTTAATGGATTGAAATGAAGTTAGAATCCATTCCCAGGGCCGTTCTTGAGATTTTAAGGGCCCGGGGCGAAACAACGAATAAGGGCCCCTAAAAGTAATTTAAAAGTAAATTTTCCCGACAAAGAAAACAAATATGAAAACATCTAAATTATTTTGACTAATTTACTCATTAACATTTTTAAATCTCTTTCTCAAAATGCGTGAAAAGTCAATTATTGTAATTTTTATGTTACGAAGGGAATACATTATATACCATACTTTTGTCTTTAAATCGCTAGTGAATGCTTAGAAAAATTATCTAAATGTCATCATTGTCATATCTTGAAATATGTACTTCCTCCGTTTCTAAAAAAAAGCCTCACTTTGGTTATTGTGATTTTTGAGTCAAAATTTGATAGAGTGATGAGGTGTGAAAGTGGGGGCCAAAAAAGAGTATATTGATGAATATTTTAATAAAGTGAATGTAGAAAAAATAGTATTTTATTTGTGGTCCCTACATAAAAGAGAGAAAAATTAGTATTCCCACTCCCAAAAAGGAAAGAAATATAAGTGAGACATTTATTATGAAATATCCCAAAAAACAAGTGAGACATTTTTTAAGAAATGGAAAAAGTATTTTGTTTCAAATCATTATAACTTGAAAAAAAAACAAGACTATGTGTAAAGACCTAATGTAGTAAAGCTATGTACAAAGGAAAGATGTGAAAAAAAATAAAATTAAAATAAGTTTTAAAATGAAACCAATAAATGGAAGGAAAAAAACCAAAAAAATTGCTTGTCAAGGGACTTGAACCCTTGACTTCGCAAACAAAGAGTCTCAAAAATCCAAGGAACCATTGAGCTACAATCCTTTTACTGCAAATCTCAACTAGCAAAAGTCATATATTCTGTTTCTAAAAGTAAAGCAGGCTTTAAAATTATTGGGCCCTGGGCGTGGGCCCTGCTCGCCCCACCCCAGGGCCGGGCCTGTCCATTCCATCCATTCAATTGTTAGGTTGATACAATTTAGCATGGAACCTCATACCCAAGGGTTTCGAAATCTATTATATACCCTTAGAATCTTATATCCACCTTACCCCCAAAGTTTCACAACTCATTCCACTCATGATACAAACCCTAATTCTAAGAAATAAGAAGGAAAATTTTATTTTGTACCATCGAGTTTTCGCCGAGTCCATTTGATACCATTAAATTAGATGTTATTGTTTGAATTAATCCCTAATCACAATGGTATCATCTAGTTAACATATTTTTTCTCAATACACTATCATCTAGTTATAAAATGGGTTATTGCAAATCACGTTTCCTTAATCTCGTGTCGTTTCCTTCATGTTCTTTCTCTACTCCATTGTCAACACAATCGAAGACAATGGTCATTTAATGCTTAAATTTGATTATAAACGTAAAATGATAGTATATTGAAAAGAATTTGTAATATAAGATAGTTTTTTGAAAGAAAATTTTTAAAAGATAGTTTTTTGAAAAAAGTTGATTATAAAAGGTAGTTTTATGAAAATTTTCCTATGTAATATATATGTTAAGTGAAATTATGCAAACATGGGTATATCAATTGGGTAGCAATTAAAACTCTATTTCTTCGTGGTAGTAGAATAAGCCTGGTTAATTGGTTATGGCCGCAATTCAACTTGCAGCCCACATGTGAAGCCGTATCCAATATCACTAATGACTCATGTACATCACTACATGTATGGGTGTATTACTAATTAATGATTATACTACTATTTGTTTTTAAGGAACTAGCCGTTGCACCGCGCGCGATGCGCGCGGTGCCCCGGACGGTGTGCTCAATGCAAGTGTTCAATCACAAATGACTAATTACGCATCATCCCATGTTAGATAATAATAGTGAAACAAATAATTACATGTTTCATAAAAGATGTGCGCATACTAAAAGAAGACTATTACACACAGAATTGACTCTTGAATACCTTCCCAAATAATTTAGGTTGAAGTATATTTTCATAAACAATA
>SNQN01003412.1:49165-61509 GCA_008642245.1 Bassia scoparia | reverse complement strand
TTCATTTTTATAATATATAAGTCATTTTAATTACAGTAAGCTCAATTATTAATTTATTGCCTTTATATTATATAGCTAATTCAGCGTTTCACTTACGGAGTATATTATACTACGTTGTACTTAAATGTTGTCATATGTTTCCTTTCTTAGAGCTCAATTTTTTTTAATGGGATATCAAATTTGATTTATGCCCTTTAAATTGATTTCATTTCACATAATGACAAATAAACTCTTTAATTTGTTTATGATTCTTTACACATCAGTCTTTGTTGACATTTTATTCTTATGTCATGCAAGCCAATTAGTACGGCTAGCTATAGGCTGATGGGACATCGTATCGTATACTTACTCAGCTAACTAAAGCTCTACCAAAAACTAATGCAAGAATGATTGAGGGATAGCTTAGATCGTTAGAGTTCCCCTCCTTTTCAGAAGATTAAGGAATTGATTTTCATTATTAACTTTGTGATTCTTTAAACACCCAAAAAAATATAAGTGACATTTTTGTGTTTTTTAAAGATATTTTTAATAATTACTGAATAATAAAGAAAAAGTATCATAATAAAAATAAAAGTAGATAGAGATCGCTGGAATTGTGTAAAGTATCTGAATTTAAATTATGAAATAACAGATATTTTCTACTCCAATTTTACTTTTAAGTTTATCCTAGGTACAGTACAACTATTTGTTTTGGCATACTATTAATTTTTAGTATTCATTATCGATTCTGTCATTTTTCCCCCCTATTTTAATGATAGAGGTATTAGAATTCAAGGATGAATGAAGTGATAGATGAGAGTGTGTTATAGCTCAAGTGGTTAAAGTTTTCCTCCCGATTCTAAGAGATTATTATGCGGTCGATAATACGAGTTAGGAAGGGAGGAATGTGGCTGGTTTATTTAAGCCAATTAATTGAGTATAACCCAATTAAGTACTTAGACTCTGTTTATATTAACTGAAAAAAATTGAATAATTTGCTAGGTGCATCATAGAAATGCGCTTACACAACCCATTGTCGGATCTGTACGAACACAAGACACTCTGGAACTAGGACATCGATCATGAGGGGCTTGTTTACTTCATCTTAATTATTTTTTAGTTCATTTCAGTTCATCCCAGCTCCGTTCAGTTCGGTTCAGTTCAGTTCAATTCAGTTCAACTCACTTCAGCTCGTTCAATTCAATTTATTTCAAATTAATCTTTTGTTCACTAATTTTATTACAATTAATGATGTTAATTGATTATGATAAATAATACACAATAATAATAGTAATATTATAATATTGACGATGATAAAAATAAATAATAATAATAATAATAATAAAAATAATATAATACTAAGTTAACATTTCAGTGTAATATCATTAATCACATCAAGTATATTATTAATCAATATTAATTTAAATAGTTAAAATTAATTCAAAAATATATCATTAATAATAGTGAAAATATAATCTCAAGATAATATTAATGCAAATAATAATTAATCTGAGATTAATTAAATAAAATTTAAACATGAGTAATTTAATCAAAAGATTAAATATAAATAGTAAAATATTATATATCATGAAAAAAGTGAATTATTTATCTATGATTCAATATTAATGCAAAGTTATATAATCTAAGATTAAATAATGTGGTTGCGGAGATAATTACAACAAAATCGCAAACACTAGTGACGGTTTAATCTTTTATTGTGGAAGTTTAGTTCAATAGCAAATAAAACGGTTGATAAAAACCTTGATAGCCTCATACAAGGGTTTCACTCGACTAACCTTATGAGGAATTGGAACGCCACACAATAGTCGCTACTTGAGTAACTAAACACAAAACACTAGTTTATGTAATGATTATCCTATTTATAGTACAAAACAATCTGAAAATAACTACTAGAATAAGATATTAATCATTATGTAACACTAATATATTATGAAATACTAATATATCCTAACAACTAAAATATTATATCTAATATCAGATAATATCCTAACAACCTAAGAATCTCCTAATTATCAATCACGCGAGCTTTCGGACTGACGTATCTCAATCTCGCGATAATATATGATCAACAAAATAAAATAGAAAAAAACTAAATATTATACTATACTATAGAATACGCATCAACCTTCCCTCTTGAAAAAAACGTCCAAGTTTTATGAACTAGCAAAACCAAACATCATCATATCCGACCGTACTCTCATAGTAGCCGTCAGTAAGATTTCAAGCTACACGACTTTACCCACAACAATACATGGAGAGTTGTAGCTTTGAAGTGACAACAATCCATATTATATCACAAAACCTCATCCTTGTCTTCAAAAGTGCTTCCATCTTTCAAAATACGAATTGATAGGTCAAATCGATAGATCCACTTTTTGAGCTATATCATGTTTTGAGCGAAAGAATGGAATCTGCTATTTGATGTAGATCTGCTATTTGGTTTTAACAATGTGACGATGGTACTAACGTTTCTTCTATGGATGCAATATTAATGAGATGGTCGATCTCTAGTAAGCTCATCATGCGCCAAAACTCGAAATTTTCAACTGTAGATCTAAAGTTCAACTTAACCATATCCTGGCACTTTCTTGATCGCACATGCAATATCTAATGTATTTTCTCCATTATGAAGATGAGGACACTTGTTTCTTATGCCAACAGGGTTAAATTCATGAGATAATAAAGGACTCGAGATCTATCCATGATTTCAAATTTTCAATTTCTTCTTGTTCTTGATTCCTTCTATTTTCACAACTTCTAATTTCCAAAGCTTTAACACATATAATCAAAATTAACGAATCATAAGATTCAGCTTTTGAGAGATATTCGATGTAAACCCCTTTACAAAAACCGACAATCTTTTTTGTTTCTTCTCTTCAATATGACATAAAAGATGATAAGCTTTCAAATACTCGATATATCTTCTCGACGCTCATACTTCCTTGTGACTAAAGTTTGACATTCTTTATGTAACTATTGTGATCAACTCTTAGGGAACAGATTTTCAATTATTTTAGATTTCAATTTAACCATATTATTTTAGATTTACACCCTTTCTTTTCCTATTCTTTTCAAATTCTCATACAGGATCATTGTCAGTCAATTTCCTTTGTTTGCAACGTTAAACTTATTTTCATCATCATAACCATTAAAGTTAAAGAAGCGACACTACAAAAACTCATTAAGCGACGGACCGAATTCGTCGCTAAATCCAAAAATTTCGTAATTTACATAGGACGGATTTAGGCCGGATTCTGTCGTGTCTCTAAAATCCTCGTCGCTAATTGAATTAGCGACGAACTGTGGAATCGTCCCAATTAGGACGGAAATTTAGGACGGAAATTTTAATCTCCAATATAGGACGAAAATCCAATCCGTACGCACAATTTAGGAGGAAATTCCAAATCCGTCCTAATTTTAGGGCGGAAATTTTTTGGATTTTTAAATTAGGACGGAAATTAGCGACGGATTTGTGAATCTCCTAATTTAAAATCCAAAAAATTAAAAATGGGGTGATTATGTATAATCACTCTCCACTCCTACATCACCTCTTAATTATTACAATCACTAATAAATAGCAACTCACCAGCTCTTGAGAAGATCGAACCTGGGACCCTCCAAGTCACCAACCAAGCCCAACCACCAATCATGCCCAACTTGTGTATTTTTACAGCCAAAATTTATAACTACTTCAGATTAGACGGAATTTCAAATCCGTCTCTAAATTGGGACGATTTTGTACATCCGTCTCTAAATATAAGGACGGATTTGAATCCTTCTAAATTTAGGACGGATTCAAAAAATCCGTCCCTAAATGATCATTTTTTTTGCAATTTTTACTTAAGCATATATATCTAAACATGGTGAAATTTGGACAGATCATTAGAAATTCCCGTCCCAATTAGGGACGATTTGAAAGTTCCGTCCTTAATTAAGGACGGATTTTAAAAATCCGTCCCTAAATATTTTTTTTTTGCAATTTTTTCCCCAAGCATTATATTAAACACTAGGCAAATTAGGGACGGATTTCCCAAATCCATCCTAGAATTAGGGAGATTCCACAAATCTAAATTTAGGGACGGATTTTATAAAATCTCCTAATTCCTTTATTTGCAAATGCGGTCGCCTATCACAATTATCAATAGGCTAGAATAAAAACTGTCCTAAATTAGGGACGGATTCCAAATCCATCCTTAAATATGGTATGGATCATTATCCGTCATCTGATATGGACGATTTCAAATCTATCCCCTAATTAGGACAGATTCACTATCCGTCCCTAAGTTTCGTCGCTAATTCAAGCTTGTTTTGTACACATATAATTATAAATTATCGAATCATAAAGATCACTTTTGGAGAATATCGTATGTAAACCCCTTTGAAAACAAGCCAATTTTTTGTTTTCCTTTCATATGACATAAAAAATGATAAGCTTTCAAATACTTCGATATATTCTTCGACTTCCAATACTTCCTTGGACTAAAGTTGAACATTTATATGTACTATAATTATTGTGATCAAACTCTTTAGGAACAAAATTTCTCTAACATTATTGTTTAGATTCAAATTAACTCATGATTGATATCAACCTCCGATTAACCTTTCTATTTCTTTATTCTTTTCAAATCTTTCATACAAAGGGATGCATTTGTTCAGTCAATTTCCTTTTGCACGTGAAACTCTTATTGTTTTTCCAAATAACCATAAAATTCAAAGAACGATCAGGTTGTTACCCAAACAAGAAACCTTTGCAGGTGTTAAGCTTTAATCAAAATCATGGTAGTATCATATAAAGTGTGACATTTATCCATAATCTTGGTTCCATATCTTGCCATCAAACTCCTCAATAACTAGCCAAATCATCGGACATAACCCACAAACTGTTGCAGCTCAAACCAAACCAAAAATCTGAAACAATCGCTTACGTACCCACAACTCCTCTTACGGGCATTTGATGTGGTTGCGTGAGTAATTTCAACAAACTATGCAAACATATGAAGGTTCTAATTATTTTATATGTGGAAGATTTTTTTATATAGCAAATAAAAACGGTTGGATAAAAATCTTGATAGCCTACTACGAGGGTTCACTCTGGCCTAACCTTATGAAGCAAGGGACAAACAAATACAACGCTACTTTGATTACGTTCAAACAAAAACTTAAATTTTATAACTGTGTTCCTATTATTTTATGACAAACTAGAATTTGGAAAATAAACTACCTAGATAGATATTAAATCATAATCCTGTAACACTAATAGTATCTATGAAATAACTAATTATATCTAACAAACTAATATTTGATATGCTAATTTCAGAAGATAATAATCCCTCAGAACCAATAAGAATCTCCTAATTCTATCATCACGTAGACTTCGAGGCAACGCGTTATCTCAGAATCTCGGGGAAAAAGTTAGCGAATTAATAGAGACTCAACCTAAAATAAATATAGAACAATAGCTAAGATAGATATGAATACGTAAATATATAGGAATTATACACATAGACTAATTAAATAATATAAAACTATTAAAATAAAATGATTTAATCATTAAATCCAAAGTTTCAAAGTAATAAAAATGTTATAATATTCTAATGTGTATTTTAATCCAAAAAAATCTCATTAGATATATAAATATAATTATTTAATTTATCTGCAAAGAATTAAAAATATTAAATATCGAAGTGTGTGATATCGATATCCAAGAATCTTAATATATTATCTACTACATCCTTCTAAACTAAACTAGGCTAGTATCATTTTCAGTTCAGGATCTGATTTCTACGAACTGCATCATATAGTTTCTAGATTTCTCTTAGTCTTCATATCAAGCTTCTCCAGTCAATCTCCATCTATTACAATTTTGAGGATCGCGAAGTTTGTATTTAGATGTTAAAAACGATCTCACAGGTCTAAACCAGAATGACTTGTGCAAGGTATGGCGCGCATTGGATTTTACTCTCTTGTGCGCCTTTTTGGTTTAATCTCCAGAATATCATAATACAATGATTTGAATAATCAATTTAAATTAGACCCAATACATAAATTCTCACAACGTTGCTTATCGGTAGTTTCGGAGTCAATCTCTGAAGATAAAAGGGCTCAAATGCATGCTCTATGCTCCTATTTGTAGAACGAGTAGGGATCCATGGTGCAATCTGGACCTGAGGGTTTTGCGAATGGTGCTAATAATCATCACGCCTAAATCGTAGCTCCGGGCGAGCTTCGTTTGGACTATATGTTCTAATGCCCGTACAACTGTTTGTGGATCACATAGTCTACCAAGAAAAATCAGATTGTGCTCAGGCTCCTAGAGCTTTTTCCAGATCTCACGTGTCTCGCACACAAGTCTTCAAACTGAAAAATAGTCCATATAACGCATTTGTAATGCCATAAAACCCAACAAAAGAATTTTGAACATGTCATAACGTTCAGTGCCTAATCAATATTAATCCGGTTCACCAACTTAGACAAAATCAACATGGTAATATAAAAAATCATAAATAAACTATCTTATGGCAATATAACTTCATACTCTCAATAACTTGAACTGGCCAAATCACAACATTCAATTTCCCAACTTGATCCTGTAATCTGTAGTGAATTATCTTCACGTTCATTCTTTTCACCGAACTCTAAGACTCTCTGGCAAAAATTTTTGGTCATTGGATTGCTCAATTACCTCACTACTCTTATTGCCACAAAAGGCTCCTTCAGGCCTCTTTCCATTACAACAGAATAATCTATTAGACACATTTTCCATAGGCAATAAAATATGTAGTAATGCAAATCCTCGTAAAATTCAGTATAAAGACATGCGCAATATTCATAACCCATAACTTCAACCTTAAATGTTTATATATCCATGGCTCAGCCAAATAAGTAGATTCCTAGAGTAAAGCTAACGACTTATTATATAAGCTATCTTGTTAAAATAGAGTGCTTATTTCTCAGTATATATAACTAATTGAATATAGCACGCTCAAATTTTGGTTGGGATGTTTGGTAATATTCTTTTCATATTCAAGCCTTTTTTCCCTCAATTGATATGGTAATTTAATCAATAAAATATTCGATAATTTATTAATAAATTAGTTAGCAATGCGAAAAAAAAACCTTAATAAATATAATCAAATATTTATTGCTTATCTAACTATAATTTCTTAACAATGCAAATAACAAACTAACATATATATCTTATCAAATAATAAAGTTGTGAACAATAACCCTATTTCTGTCCCTCTTTATTCTCTCTTCACCTCCCTCTCCTCTTAGTGGGTCTAGTTATCTAGATCTGTTTAGGTCACGAAATAGTCTAATTCTTTGAAAGTAGCTATTCTCTCTGATGCCTGTCTCTTTACTTCCAATCCTATTTGCCATGTCTACTTCATATTTTATTCTTTTTTTTACTCTATCTTTTATTCGTCATGAAGTGTATTCTCATCGTTGCTCCCCAATTTTTTTATGACTTGATAGAACATCTCATCAGTTAATACAGATTGTTGGCTAATATTCGTATATTTAGACTATTTTATTTGTATATAATTTAGTTTTTATCATTTAATTACTGAGAGTGTACAAAGTGGTATTTTTGACCCGATATCATCTCCTTTTATTGTGTTTCTCAAAGGTTGTGCTCATCTAAACTATTCATTTCAATATCTATAATTATCAATCAAACAATATTGCGGATATCAATCTAAATCCAGCGTAATGAATCAGAGAGATGATATCAGTGAGGTTTGATTTAATCCCGCATCTGATAACAAATCACTGCCTAGACTGTCAAGCTGCTGACGCAATGTCTTATTATCCTCCAATATCTCTTTTTTGTTTTTCGACACAATCCCACAAATTTAAGATAACTCAAGTTTAGTGCGCGCTAATGGCTGTTATATGCGCCAAGTATTGAAAAATATGGACAACAAAATTACCCAAAAAATTAATTCAGATTAAATTACAACAAAAGTTGTACTCGTACAATATATTAAAAAGTGATTTAATAAAATAAATAAATAAAAAGTGTTTTTCTACGTGTGTTCAAATGACACGTGGTTGAGAGTTGCTGAATATATTGAGCTTCCCTATTTTCTAAAAGTGTAAATATATTAGACTGTTTCTATTTCTAAAATTCATAGTTACCCGAAATAACAATGTATGTGATATTCTCTAAATTTATAGGGATTTACAGACATGACTTAAAATATAGAACTTATGTACCTGTCATATAATATTATTAATTATCCTTCCCCTATTTTAAATCTATTTATGTAAAAATGATCCTTTATAATTAAATAGGTTCAAACATAGTTAGAAAAATAAATAAGAAAGGTCAATTATGAAGCAACTTCTGTAATACATGCACAAAAATTACTTATTTGTTATTGATGTATACATGAAAATTTATTGTAATGTATGTGACAAAAGTGTTGTCGTATAAAAAATAGTGTCAATTATATAACTAAGTTTCGACGTCACCCTATTAGAATATACAAATCAAGTATATAAGTACACTTTGAAAAATCAGGAGTACTACATTTATTTACTATGCAACATATCCTCTTCTCTCTCTCATATATAATCCAAATGTTCTAACCCACTTTATATTAATTCATCTGATTCAATAGCTAAATCATTTCTGCGTTTTTTACATGCTCATCTTAGCTCTTATACCTAATCTCGGGTACTTCCAACATTCTCTTCTTGCTCCCTATTTATTTTACTTAATTGCTACTCTTTACTTGTTGGCCACATAATCTATCACCCCTATACTTCCTAATTACCATCATCCCAATCTACCTTTTCCTAAGCATAACTATACCCTTTAAATTTTAAATCTCTTATCTGACCTATTTTTTTCATCTCAAACTTCAAGAAACATTTATCTACTAGAAAAATAATAAATATTCTCCATAGCTTCATTAATGTTTCTTAGTTAATATTACGTCTAGCGTGCGAGTAAAGTAAGAAAATTTCTAGAGTGAGTTATGCAACAATTATCACAAGTAGTCACTTGAAAATCAATAAATTCAATCAATTATTTCAAGGTTAAGAGTTCAAACAAGATACAAATGGAGCGACACCTGCGAGCGAAGCCTAAATTGCCCATACAAAGCATACAGGTAAGGATATCTCGCAACAACACATAAGCAGCAGCCGAGCAACAGAAACATAAAGGTTCTATTGTAGTTTACATGTAACTAAATTTAAGAATCCAAACCTTCAGATAGAAAAGCAATTACATTGTTTGAATAGTCATTAACTAGATATAAGTGATAGTCTCATGTATATTACAATGATAGATGGAATGTTTACATCAGATGCAGACTCGGCATGCATAGAGGTTGCGTGTGTAACCCACACGCAATTGGACATTCTCCTCATAGATACGGCCCGCAAGAAGAATGGACAGTCATCTTGTTGACGGCCGATGTCCTTGTTGGCGAACACGACAATACCACATCCAGCCGCTGTTGATCCACGAGAATACGACCGATGAAGTCTGTGTTAATCGGTTTACAAAAACTTCTGCTCCATGTTGAGACTCGAGAAATGTATGTACTCTGTGTAACAATAATCGACCAGATTCCAGTGACCACTACTACAATTTATGTTGTTGACTTCTATTCACCGTGGATGTCACAGGAATAGTATTCCACTCGTGGACGTTCTGTGAACATGCTTAGTCTCCTTACGTTATTTGTACAGGTGATGCGAACATCATATGACGACCAAGTTCCAACTGTGAAACAAGCAATTGCAATTATTTCACACATTATGTCCTGAATATCCTTGTGCTATAAAAGAAAAATAAACGAAACCATCATACAAATAACCCATTCATCTTTTGTTAATTATGAAAAACAAAAGTAAGAAAAATACAAACAAATTGCGAACTATTATTATTGCATGTCGTTTTCTCAACACAGTTACAAAATTATATATATAATACAAATAATAATACAATCCACAATGAAAAGTGAACAATAATATACAAGTCGCCAGATATAAACTATTATATGCTAAAAAACCAAAAGAATGACATGTAAGGAGATTCAAATAAAAAATATACTAAATTTGTTAAATGATTAACAAAAAAAATAAAAAATAAAGGACTATACCTTTTATTCAATTTTCCGAGCCACATTAGATTAACTATCTTAGAATCAAAACACAAAAATATATCAAGTAGGAATAAATCCCGACAAATACAAAATGGTTATGATTGTTTCACTGCAGATAATTTTTTTTTCTCCCTTTCTAGACCATGTGATTTAAAAGAATATAATTCATGAAAAAAGATGGATCTTGATCTATTCTCGATGTACATATTTAGATCGTTTCATCTAGACTGGCACCCAGCATACATTATGAACTAATAGACAAAATTCCTTAACATCTCCATAGTCATTAGCAACAATCGACCCATTTCGTATCTTGCAGAATACTCCCTCCCTTCCTATTACGTGCATGTTATTAAAGCAAGATTTAATATGATACCTCTCAAGATATTGTGTGTATGGTCAAATTATTTTCATAGTAAGCGATTACGAGACCCAAGAGGATTAACCACGTAGGAATCATGTCGACAGTAACAGAGCGTACTATATTGAACAATTCAATCTAGTACAATCCAAAATATGGACCGTATGATGCAAATACAGGGAGTGACCTTTTAGCTCATATGTGGTTAAAGGCTACCCACTTTTCTCCACGATATTCTCAATTTTATGGATCCTCTGAGAATACCGATCTCCTTGTCAATCATTCCTCCGCTGCAGACACACGCCGTTGTGAACATCGTTTATCCCTTCCGGGTTCTCATGTTATTCACGGTTCTTTCTTCTTTTCAGAACAATTAAATAAAAACTAGCGATATCGGAATATTATGCTCGGCTCCCACATCCTCTTTTGCTATAATTGTGTCCCTTCACTTTTGATGTTTAACATCCAACAAACACATGATCGAGTTCGATTGATGACATAATTAACAATGTCAAAGTAGATAATATATATTATTCTGATGTGTAATTATATATTCGACACCTTTCCCATTTCTCATGAGAATGGTTCGTGAGTACATAATATAGGTTTTGTTGATAGAAATGATCCAGAAACTTAAGATTCAGGAATGTTGAATTTCTTATGTTTCACTTGTAATTGTTTCTTTAACGTTAAGCAAAATTAAATTAATTTGGAGAGAGAAGAAGAAAGAAAACTAACTAATTAAGTTATTAGTAGTAAATTAATAATATGCCAAGTAGATCCTATCAATAATCAATAGGAAACATGACTCCTGGTGGGGAGGCGGAAATCAAATATATACTTTCCTTGAAAATTCTAAGTCTATTCTTACCTTCCCGCTCACAAAACTCCCTAAATTTACAATTTAAATCTGCATAAAATCCCTTATTAATTAGATTTCGAATGCAATACAAACATTTATCTCGCTATTTGGTTTGGTAACTAATATTCTTCTTGCCGAATTTTCATCAGTGTTGTCTTCATCAGTTGCAAGTCGTGTGAATACTTAAGCCTTCAAATCTTCCCCCCCCCCCCTCTCTCTCTTCAGTTTTTAGCTGAGCTATTAATTCTATGTTTGCCCTTTAGCTTCGCTATGTGGATAGACCTCGATTTATTATTTATATATAGTGATTTTACGCTTAATGGAGTTTGTTTGTTATTGGAACTAAGAAGCACAGTGTGACTACTCATACAATAAATGCAAAAAGGAGATCAGATGAGAAGAGATGAAAAACAAACAAAAATGGTGAAAAAATAAAGGAAAAAAATGTGAGGTCGACGGTGGTTTCCGACGAGATGGTACTCAACAACTATAATAGCTAATTAAGATGATTTTACGCAATTAACACTAGATAAAATGGTTTTTCATAAAAAAATTCTTAAAAAGTTGTTTTGAAAAAAAACTCTATTATTAATTAGCCTCCCAAGCTTAACACAATTACATAAACTTAAGACACAACAATATAATAATATTCTGATGATATACTAATACCCATTTTGACAGTGTCTATAATAAACTGCATGCTAATAATCGATCAGATATATAAAAATTAACTAATCACGTTGGATAGAAACACATGACAATTAGCCAATTTTGCATGCAAGTAAACACCAAATTATGCATACCTGTAGCAACAAAGAAAAAAGCAGCTAATTGAATATTCTTCCTCTCCATTGTATTTTATTTTTTATTTTTTTWAAAAAAWCCTTAAATCCCAACTCYCTTTTGTGTGTGATTTGTTAAGAGCAAATTTTCTTTGTGAGTGTCCCTTTGTTTTTGGCTCTATTTATAGAACTTTTGTTGCCCATTGACTTTCATT
>SNQN01003412.1:17086-27427 GCA_008642245.1 Bassia scoparia | reverse complement strand
CTTTCAAATACCTTGAAGCCATTGACCCATCACATTGGTCGAGACATGCATTTTCACCTAAATGCAAGTCTGGAATGCTTTTGAATAATTGCTGTGAGAGTTTTAATGCAGTTTTGAGGGAGGCTAGGGCAAAACCAATCTTGTCGATGATGGAGTGGATCAGGAGGTGGATAATGAAGAGGAGTTGCCAAAAGAGAGAAGGAATGCAGAAATTCGAAGGAAAAATAATGCCACTACCCACTACCCAAGTTCAAAGTCTACGAGTGTTTTTAGGATGCAAAGCCTTGAAAAAAATCCAAAGACATAGCAGATAATTAGTCAATGCTGAAAAATAAACAGAAAATCACTTTTTTAAATGTTTTTTAAAAAAATTAAAAAATCAAACAAAACAACAGTGGTGACATGCTCGAACTTAGAGCTGGAGCAATGATCAAGAGCAAATTCTCACCTTCATTTCCCAAAAGTTGGATTTCCAACCAGGGGTTCTCTGTTCTGAATCATCAAGTTTAACTTTGATCCCTGCACTTTTTAAATACTCAAATGCACTGGCAGCAGCATTCAGAACTCCTGACTTTCCTCTTCCTTTTTCCATATTGGTACAATAATAACCTGAGAATTGAAGAAAGTCAAGGTTAGAAGACGAAACTACATCGGAAAAAATAATTTAAAAATTTGCAGGGTATATATATATAATTTAAATGAATTCAGCAAGTTCAGAACAACGCAACAACAGTAACAACGCAACAACAGAAGCAACGCAACAACAGAAGCAACGCAACAACAAAAACAACGCAACAACAGAAGCAACGCAACAACGGTAACAACGCAATAACAGTAGCAAAAGTGATTCTCCTCTTTTAAATCACTTCAAATGCTCCTTTTGAAGCTGAAAAATAAAAGATTTTAAAAAATAATTCCATAGATCTATTAAAAAAACAAAATAAACCATAACCATGCTTACCACTCAAAAATTGCTCAGAAATTGTGCTCAAAATGGGCTCTAATATCCCCCAAAATTGTTGAAGACTCGAACCAAAACCCCCAATTTTTTCGCACGAATTGAAATTTAAACCCCAAAAAACCCATATCTCAAGAACCCTAGCCCCAAAGTTCAAAAATTAACCTAGAATTTTGGGCTAAAAACTGAAAAAAGAGAAGGGGGAAGAAGAAGAAGGGAGAAATTTAGGGATTAGATGAGTTGAGTGAAATTGAGTGAGATTAAGTGAGTGAGTGAGTATGAGTTAGGGAATGCAATTGTGAGGATGAAAGAGAAGAATACGGCCAAAACAAAAGAGGATGGCGACGGTGAGGGAGAAAGGAAGCCGGCGACGGTGAGGGAGAAAGAAAGCCGGTGAGAAGTGAGGGGTTTTGGGGTTTGAGCGTTGTGTGAGAGTTGAATGGAGTGAGAGTTGTGAGATGTGAGATATACGGTCAAATAACATTTTGAGATTGTCTTGTTTTTTGAGATTAACATTTGAGATTTCTGTTTTTATTTTTTTTAAAAAAACATTAGCGACCGAATTATTGGTTGCTAATAGCGACCGATAATTCGGTCGCTAATTTTTTTTATATAGGCGAGGGTAATAAAACTCAGCCCGCTAAAGGTTTAGTCCCTTAGCGACCGATTTATCGGTCGCTAATAGGCTATAAGTGACCGAGTTGTTGGTCGCTAATTTTTGCGATCGAAAGTCGGTCGCTAACGGTCGCAATAGCGACCGACTAAAAATCGGTCTCTAAAAGCTGTCGCCCGAAGACAAATTTCTAGTAGTGCCTAACTCACACTCGATCTGACATCATGTATTCAGTGAGTGTTCTCTCTCGCTATATGCATGCTCCTACTATGCAGCACCTTGGAGCAGCTAAAAGGGTGCTACACTACATTGGAGGTACGCTTGAGAATGGTATTTGGTATGCTTTTAATGCGGATTACATATTGTTTGGGTTCAGTGACAGCGATTGGGCAGGCTGTCTTGATGATAGAAGGAGCACCTCGGGTCATACTTTCATCCTAGGGTCAGGAGCAATTTCATGGAGCTCGAAGAAGCAAGACATTGTGGCTTTCTCGTCTTTTGAAGCTGAGTACGTGGCTGTAAAATCAGCAGCTTGTCAGCTGGTTTGGTTCCGAAGGTTATTGAGTGAAGCAGGCTATGAGCAGAAGCATGCTACTGAGATCTTTTGTGATAACAAGGCAACAATTTCCATGACCAAAAATCCTGCCTACCACAGTCGGACAAAGCACATTGACATACGCTTCCACTACATCAGAAGTTTAGCTGCAAAGAAGGAAGTCGAGCTGAAATTTTGTGCAACAAATGATCAAACTACAGACATACTCACAAAGGCTCTCTCTTTTGATAAGGACACTTACTTTATGTAGAAGTTGGGTGTGTGTAACTTTGAAGCAAGGGGGTGTATTGAATGAAGAAGAATGCTTCAAACTAGTTTGTTATGCTTTGTCCAAGTCTTAGGCCTTATTGGCGTATTGTTTGAATAAATCAGCTAGCATGCTGTTAGGACTTCCTATTTTTCAGTTTAAGTAGTTTTGTGTGTAAGCCTATATAAAGGCATGAAGCTTTGTTACTTTTATCGATTGAATTAAACATATTATCATGTATAATATTTGTTGCTCTTATTTTGCATTTTCTAGTCATTTACTCTACTCGTTTCCCTCTGTTTTACCAACAGACAATGGCTTCAGCAACTCATAAGGTAAAACTCCGGCTCCGTGCCTAAGCTTTAGATTTTCATCTTTATTCCTTTTATCAATTGCTTCGTCTAAATCAGTAAGACTATCATGAAAACGTTTGAAAGCGTCTTTTGTTGCTTCTTCTGCTTCCCAAGATGGCTCAATTTTTTGGCCTATATATATTCCTCTTCAAATGAATGAGTGGAAAGTACATCTAGAACTCCTATAACTGTGACCGCTTGTTGCATTGACGGGAAGCATTCGAGTAGTGTCTTCTCAGGGCTTCTAATAAAATTGCCCCACTTTACTTCATCTGTGTAACGATATTCTGAAGGCATCCTAGTCCTGGTGATAGTAGGTCTATTGGGGAAGTAACACACATAAGCATACTATCCGAAGTTGACTGCTGCATGGTGCCCTGAAGCCACACATATAATGGTTGTGACAGTTTGGATTAAATCTTCATTTGTTTTAAGGATTTGCCACCACGTGTCGTCTTTCTTGTCATCGTGACCTACGGTTCTTACCTCAGTTCACCAAGCTTGAAGCTCTTCATCTAGCTCCACTTGGGTTTGAACCTTTGGATCTTCGTAGACATGGTAGTAGTGGTTCACATAATCCGCCACCCATTGCTTGAGATAACCCCATAACTCTAAGCCATCATTCGCGTATGAGCTGCCGTTGGATCTTCAATTGCCATCCCCCTATTACGACGTTCCAAAATAATTAATTCAACAGAAGGTATTGTATGCATCAAATGCACAATAAATTTATTATGCATCAAGCATATAGTTACCCTTTATATCAATATAGTGACCCTTTATATCAACCGATTTTCACTTTACATCAATATAGTAATAAATAATAAGGGTCACTATATTGATAAAAAAGGGTTACTATATTAACCAAAAGGGTCACTATAATCTGATGCACAGTAAATTTATTGTGCATCCGATGTACCTAATAGTTTGTCTTAATCCAAAAGAGTGAGGCTTGTGAATTTTGATACAATTATATATAGACTAATTTTGAATAAATCAAGAGTTTAAACCTACCTATGTAGCAAGTCATTTGGTAAGGCTTCATGATCGAAGCGCCACTCCGATTTATAGATGGCGGAGCATATCTCTAAGCAATATTTCCCAGGAGAGAAAGTTTTCTCGATGATACCTTCCGCATTAATTAAAGCTTGTTGTGCAAGCGCATTGATCTCCATGGTGTAACGAAAATGAGGATGTAACAACCTATATATTGGGTGCATTGCACTTTTCTTCCAATTTGCTGCAATTATGTATGGTTCGGTGCAAAAAATGTGCTCTAAGCCTGAAATCAACCAACCATCGAACCCAAAAGTATTATACGAAGTATATGATTTTACTATGGTCCATTGAGAATAGACTAGCATGACTAAAAATAGGAAATCAATCATGTTTTCAGACAATTTTTGATGAGTTTCCTCTTCCCTTATTTTAATTAGTCCGTTCTTAATTTGTTTTATTAATTTTACAAAATAATTTTATAATTGAACAAAATATTTCGAAAATTCCTAATTTCTAAAATTATAATAATAAAATAGATAATTGAAATATTAAAGATATTAGAAATTGATAAAAAAAACATAACATTCGTTTAATTAATAGGTTGCTTGCCAAAAAGTCAGAGTAAACTTTTGACCTCGCTGGACACTTGTTACTATTATTCCTTGTGGTAGTCCATTCTCAATGAACCATATTTAAATTTTCAAAATATTATTGATTGGTTAGTCATGAAAATATTACTATTATTTTTATTATTTGAATAATAAAAGCGGGGAACCTAGCTAGATTAAATAAATATGAAGGGGATAGACTCATAGCATCTTGCGTTTCCAGGTTCAAGGACCCAAAGGCAAGTCGATTATAATAGCATGCAATTCCCTAACAATGATTTCTACTTGTAATTATTATTTGCAACAAAGGAGTATTATTCGTGAGATATAATAAGTTGTTTCTTATTTCTTTCCAAGTTGGGTTTTGATTTATTTTTTCTGTTTTTTTTATTTCTGTTTTGGTAATTTGTTCATTGCTTTCGAAGTTGGGTTATGATTTCTTATTTCTATTTTTTTTGTAATTTTGAGGTACATATCTCGGTTTTTGTGAGTTTATTTTCTGTATTTTTCATTTCTGATTTTTTTTTCTGCAAACTCAGGTTATTTCGGTTTAGAATTTTCGTTTTCTGGGTTTGTATTTTTTTATATTGATTTTTTTTGGATTTTCTAGGTTTGTTGTAAAAAGAATTGAATTTTCTTTTGGTTTTTCGTTTTAAATATGATATTTTCGTTTGTTTATTTTGAATTTTCGAGATTTTTCTTTTAATTCTTCTAGAACTAGAGTTTTGTTTTTATTTTTTCTTTTTATTTTTGGTTTGTTTTCGAAATTTAGGGTTCGCATTTTAATTACGTGATTGTGTTTGGTTTTTGATTTCGTTTGTCGTTGAGTGAGTCGTTTTGTAGGATGTCGTCGTTCAAAGAACGCAATCTGATTTTTGTTTTCTGTGTTTTTTTTATTGTTTTCTATGTTTTTTTTTTGTTGTATTTTGATTTCGTTATGTTTCATTATATGATGTTTTTTTTGATGTATTTTCATTTAATAAAATTCTTGAATTTTGAATGTTAATTGTTGACATTAACATGTATATATTGATTTAATACTTGTATTTCATTTTTTGTTGAAATMTTTTATTTCTGAATTTTGGTTACTGATTTTTAATTTTTGGGTCATGGGTTTTTTTTTGTTTTTTTGATTTTTTGATTATCAGAATTTTTCATTTTTTGATTAAATTATGATTGTTATTAGATATTTAACATTGTTCCATGTTGTTTTTGCAAGTTTATGTGCGTGATGTTGCTGTGGTCTTATTGGTGCATTAGTAATTAAGTTTTTTTTAATGTAATATTGCAGTATATTTAGTTTTGATGTAATTAGTGGTACAATTTCTGATGTAATATTTAATTGTAGTATACTATAATTAGTTATCCAATCAATATATATAAGTTTCACAACAAGGAAAACAGGCACGGACGACCGACATTAGTGACCAATTTTCGGTCACTAATGGGGTTTAGCGACCGAAAATTGGTCGCTAACGTTAGTCCCTTTCCCCTCGTCGCTAAAAAATTTTAGCGACCGAACATCGGTCACTGGCTAATTAGCGACCGTATGTTTACTGGGAAAAATAGAGGAAAAATGGAGGGAATAATACATTAGCGACCGATTTGAATGTCGGTCACTATTAGCGACCAAAAATTCGGTCGATAATTATTATTTCCCTCAATTTTTTGGAGGGTTATATATTAATTTAGCAACCGATTTTCGGTTGCTAATAGGTATTAGCGATCGAAAATCGGTTGATAAATTAATATATAATGCCAAACAAGGTTGCCGACCAACTAGTCGGTTGGTAAATTTGAATTCCAAAATTAAAAAAAAAAAGAAAAGAAACCAGCTAGGTTAAGCTGGTTTCTATTGTCACAATAATATGATAAAAGTGTTACAATAATATTTGATGATAATATGATAAAAGTGTTACAATATAATAATATTTGATGATAATTTGATAAAAGTGTTACAATAATATTTGATGATTACAAAAAAAATCTAACAGTTTGAACTATAGAGTGGGGATTTATTTCTCCAATTCAATGCCTGAAGTATGGCATACTTTACGACAACGTTTCTGCCAACCAGATCCTGCTGTATATTGCAGATCATAAATGTGACCATCACGACCCGCTAAGAAAATGCGACCTTTATCAGTGCACGTTATACAAGTCATTGTAACTCCGTCTGATGGAACAGTATACTCAGATAATGGCTGTAAAGAAAGCTCCGCATATGGATCAGTTCCATCGGCTTTTCCTGAGCAGCAAACTCCTACAAGGATCACCTGAAATATTATTCTGTTAGCAAGCAACACCCAGTAGAAACACAAGGAATACTTTGCATCAAAGGCAAAAGGAAGCAACATTATAAAAGAAAAGGCTCGGATTGGCACACTATTATAGCCATCTTATTGATCAAGGTGCATATGCAAAATCAAGAGATGTTTGGAATATATAGGGAGGACGGTTTGCGGGGTGGGGAACCCAAAAGGCAAAAAGGTGGGAACTAGCAATGAGATTGTTTTTGTTGTGTTTCAAGATATTCACTGTCATTTCCAGAAAATAGATACAACAAACAAATGAAGCAACATGAGCAAGCTACTGCATTTTGGTTATACACAAGCATACACTAAAGACACAATTTCCAGCAATAGATAACATCAAGGCGAAACCATATGCCAAAATCATATGAGGACTTAGAGTCTTAGATCAATAGTTGCTGCTACAAAATCTTTCTCATACTTCTTTTGAAAAATATCTCATACTGACATATGTTCCGAAATGTCAGTGCATCTTTCTCATGCTTTGGTATCATTAAGTTTACTTCACTAAATGATACCAAATCTTCTTCCTTTTGACCGAGTAAAATCTTGGTTAATCTCTTCGCTTAGGTACGTTTGTGTTACYAGGACGTAACTTTCCTTTTAAGGGGTGGAACTCGTATGTGCTTGATTGTTTTAATGTATTATTATAGTTCATGTGTTGTTATATGTGTGAATGTGTATAAGCTGATGTTAATTGTTTCAAGTGTTAGAAGTAATTAGCTTAAAGGTTGATAAGTTGCTTTTTTAAAAAAATAATAAGAGTTTTGTCTTAAAGAATTGCGTATGGTGCTAAGTTTCGGGACGAAACTTCTTTTAACGGGGGTAGATTGTAATACCCCATATTTTTTTATACTATTTACTTAGTAATTCGCTATATTACACGTGTTAAGTTTCGGGACGAAACTTATTTTAAGGGGATAGATTGTAACACCCCGTATTTTTATACCTATTATTTAGTAATTATTCGTAAACTATGCTATAAAACTGATTTTATATCTTATTTTATTAAAATAATTATTTTTGAAGGTATATGTATATGTGAAAAAAAGTTAAACCTAAAATACTCATAATAGTATCACGCACAACTCCTCCTTCCTTTTCTTCTTCTTCCCTTTATATTATTCTTCAATCATAATCACCATATACAATTTCCAATTCATTCCTTTAATCAAGTAAGTTTTAATTTCAAGTTTAATTTCGAATTTTGTTTGATTTTATTGCAAATTTGATTATTTGATAAATTAGGGTTCTTGAAGGAAATTGATTATGGGAAAATTGTGCTATGCGAATTTGTGTAGCAATTCATGTTTAGTGTTTATTGTTGTTTGGATAATTCGTATTCTAACTGCAAATTACTGTCGTCGTTCTTTATTCATGTCAAGATTTAAGAGTAGTTGGAATACTATAGGCTCTGTTTTGATTCTGATATGAATTCTACCTTCGGCACTCAGTTTCAAGGGTCAAGCTAGCTCCGTTTGGTCCTTATAACCACTTGAATCGAAGATCTTTGAGTCTAGTTTGTAATGGTACAATCAAAATTTAATGGCTAATCATAAAACGCCAGTTATAGCCTCTGAAGTGAAGCATGTCCTGAACCTGCGCGAATTGTGTTTGTGTTGTTGTTGTTGTTGTTGTTATGTACTTGTGTGATATCGATATGTTGGTGTCGTTAAAGGTGTTAATAAGGGCTTTGTTAGTTTCTGGTTTTGTATGATGTTTTGGGCAATTAGAGTTGGTTTTAAGGCATGTTTTGGTGCCTGTATTATGGTCTTAGCTATTATGGTGTACTGTCATGCTGCTGCCTCTGTTTTGGAGTTTTACTCGTTGCTGCGCTTGTTTTTAGGCTTTAACTCCTTCATGAAAAATGTAGTGCTCGAAAAGTAGACAAATTTAGGCACACGAATTACCTAAATCGGAGTTGTATGCTAGGAGTTATGCCTTCTGCAATATTGTTGTGCTTTTTGTTATACGAGAACTTTGTTGTTAGCTTGTTTTAATGCTAAGCGTGAAACTAAAAGCTCTTTGTAGACATTAGAGGTATTAGAATAGCTTGTATTGATTTATTTTGGTTGTGTATGTGGTTTGAGTGCCAATTTTAGGACAATGCGTGTATCTTATACTATGTTATTATGTTAAATTGTAGAACCCGGTTTCGTAGAAGAACCTTATTGATTTGAGACTATTTGGAGTTGGTTATTTATTATTGCTAATAAGGTAAGATTTCTTACTAAACCTGTACAATTATAGWGAAATTYTTTTACAAGCTATATATTGAGATTTAAATTGTTTTACCAAGTATTTAAGTTATGATTTGAAATGYTTGAGATTTGAWTTGAATAGAGGAAYTTCCTCGCCCTTARAAGGGTTTCTAGTTTGATTAAAGTTTGAGATTTTGAGAATGAGGAAGTTCCTCTCCCTTTAAGGGATTCTAGTTTTGTGGGGTTGCCAGTAAGCGGTATTCTCCGAGTTTGGAAGCATGTTGAGTTAATAGTGTCTCAACCATTATATATAGTAGTTGGGAGTATGTTGATCAGTACTCTTGCCAAATTGTCTTCCTTCTTGATACGTAATCTTGTAAGGGGTATGCATACTAGGGACTTTGGTGTGTTTTATCTAGTGAGCCTAGCTAGCTCTCTAGACCTTTAATGTTGCTTCCTACTCACAGGTTTCAAAATTGTTCTATTGAAAGCTTTTGCAGGATGGTTTGGAAAGAAAGAAGTATAAGAATTTGAGTTCTTCTAAAGTGAATTAAAGTTATTTCAAAAGTCATTTTTACTTATTTATTGTACAGCCTTGAAATGAATTTACAAGATATTCGTATATATCTTGTCTGCACATTAAATAGTTTTGTTTTATTAAAGTATGGAATCTTTCTCAAAGGCTGATACTATTATGTTTAATGTGCAGGTATTTGATGGAGTTTAGCTGGCTGTGTTAAGAGTGCGATTTCACATTTGCTTTATTGTTTTCTTTAGACAATTAATAAGACTTCCGCTGTTTAAAGTTGAGTTGAGGATTTTTATATCTTGGACTGTAATAATTAGGAAAATTTGTCAAAAACTACCCACTTTTTGTCCAACTTTGAAAACAACTACCCACTTTTTTTATTTTTTAAAACAACTACCCACTTTTTATCAAATGTTTGTGAACCACGACCTACCCCTAGTTTCCGACCAAACAAAACCATTTTCCGATATGTAGGCCCCACCAATACCACCTTTCTTCCCTATTTTCGTGAAATTACCCTTTTGCCCCCCTTTATTACCCCTTTTATTTCTTTTTCTTTTTTCTTTCTTCTTTCCTATCTCTTCTTTCTTCTGAGTTCTGCTTCGGGCTGCCTTCAATTCGACTGAAAACAGGTATATGTGGGGCCCACAATGAGTTATGGTGGTTTTGGTGCTTGAAAAACCACCATGGGTCGTGGTTCACAAACAACTTATAAAAAAGTGGGTAGTTGTTTTTTTTTTTTAAAAAGTGGGTAGTTGTTGACAAATTTTCCTAATAATTATTTAGAGTTTTATTTTAGTTGAACTTTAATAGTTAGTTTATCTTTTCAGATTATAAATTCAATTGGAACAACAGCCTTGCGATTGCTATATTTAGTTATCGCGGCATAACAACTCTGATATTTTCCAGGTTATTATTTTATTACAGGTTATATTATTATTATTATTATTATTATTATTATTATT
>SNQN01003411.1:23165-40710 GCA_008642245.1 Bassia scoparia | reverse complement strand
AACAAAAAGAGAGAGGATTGGCTTGATTTCTCAATACACGCAATTTTTGACACTTCCTTTGGTGATGGGCGTGGTCATATCCATTCGCATACGCTTACCATCTTGTTTTTTGCTTTCTTTGATAGGGTCATCTCAATCTCACACAATGTGGGTTATCTTGTCAAATGATTCCACCCTAAATACCAAGATGGGTGCGATACTTAGGCTGGAGGTTGTTGATGAGTTTTTCCATATCTTTTTCTTCGGAGGAACTGAACATTTGGGCCGCTATTTCCTTCCATCGTGCAAGGTTTATTGGTGAGCCCTCATTATCCCTTTGTTGAGGCTTTCAAGTTCCCTTTGTGAGGTGGAGACTTGAAATGTTGCTTTTTGTAAGCGCATGAAACGCGTTAGTTATTCAATCCCAAGTAGGGCAAATCCTTATCGGGGAGAGAGAGAACCACTTTGGCAAACTGGTTCGAGTGAATGGGGAACCTTAGGGAAAAGAGCAGCATGATCACCTTGATAGCATGGTGGCCCTAGAATCCATTTAAGATTGGAACCTGGGGTCATCGCGTCAGTTTGAACTTCGGCAGTCCGTTGCAGAAAACTTCTGCGGGATTTTTCGCTGAGATATACTCGAGTTCAGGGGAGTTCAAAGTAGGCACTTCTTGTTGGTTGACTTCTGATCATACCTTTCAAGGTTTTGGGGGACCTTGGAATGATTTAGCTTGCTCATAGTGTAGCAAGCTTGTTTGCTAGGTTCTAGATGGTGGCTTGCATTTCGGCTACGACATTATGGCTCTTCACCATTTGTAGTAATGAGGATTGGAGGACCCCGGACTTGGAGTGATGAACGATCCTTTTGGCAAAGGAAATAGGGAACTGCGGCGGTTCCTTACGAGCTACCTGGCCCTACGAAGTTGTCGTGTAGATGACTCTATCCTGGATTAATTTTTAGAAAACAATGCATGACTCGCTTCTTGACTAGACCTAAATTGCATGCAATAATTAGTGATATTCTTGCTTGTCTGACTTGACCAAAAATTGAAATATATGCTTAGAAATACGCCAATTCACGCTAATTTCGCCTTTTATTTATTTTTAAGGAATATTGTATTTTTTGCTTTTCACGATTTTTTGAAATGTTTTTTTTAATTTTGTTTTGGATTTTTTTCAAGGCGAATTTACGAGTTCTTGGGCGCTCATTTATTATAATTGTGTGATGACAAAAGACGTAAGCCTACGATCTCTAACTTACACCATTTTGAATTATACGACACCTAAGGAATTGACCACTTGGTTTAATCATGAGACTGTTTACATATTGAATATATTGACTTTTTTCGTTTTACGTAGCGTCAAAGTCTAATGGTCCTTAGTTACTAAAAAAAATGTAGGTATGTTTGGGTCACACGTAAGCGATGATCCCTATATGCAAAATGAAAATAAAAAGTTCGGCCACCTGAGTTTGTGTTGCTATGTTTTCAAACAGGTCGGTCCAGGTGTCCAAGAGGGTCCCATGACTAGGCTTAGAACGGTCCTTAACACATCCAGCCTATTGTAATGATCAAAGGAGGTCTAAACCATTACGGRTTTGTAGGGCACGCAGCCGCACGTCATGGTGGGGATGGACATCAAGCTTAAGAGTTGGTTACATAGGTAGTGCACCATCGCCAATCTTAAGAGAGCCCCCCCGGTCTTGTCTCAAGTGTAGAACACARTTATGCAAGACGTGTTGCCTGAAAAGCGGATACTCYGTGCCAACGACCTAAGTACTGCGTAATGCAGGATGCCTAACACATGCCGTCTTTAAGACGATGAATTCGCATGACATTTTGAGTATTMTCCACACATCACTAAAGATAATAGCTTTAGTGAATTCCCCAGTGGAATCGCCAAAAACTATACGAGCGTCAAGGCGTCGCCGGGCCAAACTAGGTTCGGTCCCTCTGCCTCGGGGGGTACAATTAGATGATGACTTTGGCTTTGATAGAATTGAATTCTTGCTTTTACATAGTGGGAGTATGCCTGGAGTTGTGTGTTTATACTCGAAATGAGTTGAGGAAGTCGCCACCGCGCTTCTTTCGGGAAGCTATGGAACCCGATTTAAGCCTTGCCTATCTCTATTATATAAGGGAAGAGGGGAGGAAAATGGTGTCCCCCTCTGAAAAGAATTTTAAACCCTTAATGAAATTTTAAAAATTATGAATTGATGTACCTTAAATTAATTACCCTTTGCTTATTATGTGATTAAAAATAGAAACTACATTTATTYTGTAACTTAATTAGCAGAAAAATATAAGTCGATTAACATTACTCTAAATTGGATTAGAACGTATAATACAACATACCCCGTACATGATATTATTTTGAATTTCAAGTCAATTATTTACAAAGCAATTACAATTCAGATAAATTGTATTACTAATTAGCTATAAAATGTAATATAAAGCCATTTTTAATGTAATAAAATTTTCATATGTCTAAGCACGRATTGCGTGCAAAWAAAATGTAGCAAATGCATATTTAATACAYTACATCACAAATAATATTGTCTCATTACTGTGTTTATTTTGTTCCAGGAGWAGTAGTTTTAATTGATTATTTATGAGTGAGAAAAATTAAATCACACTTTTCATTTGATTATTTATTGAATTCAATTAGAAATAACAATTGTAACTATTTGTCATCATAAATTTTGAATTAACTCATTGCTTTTTAATTGAATTTCATTTTTTTTATTGATGGATTGATGTTACTTATTTGTCAATTTTAGTTTTGAGTGAGATATTTAAATATTTAATACATATGCTAATTCCAAAAACCAAATRAAATCCAATGTTCTCAAGGTACCACTATGGACTTACCCTTAAGAACCCAAAGACCACAATGACCATTTCCAATATGAGTTCCACAATTCCARGAGGTAGATTAAAATCAAATTACGGTCAAAATCAAATTCAAATGCCAAGATCAAAATCAAGTTTCAAAGATCAAAGTTCACCATTCAAACCTTTGGCAAAACAATTGAAAAGTAATTTAAATCAAAATGCACATAGAAAATAGAAGAATAAAATAAATTCTTTCATAGTCCATGTAATTAAGCATTAGACACAAACAGATAAGTTAGCACAAAAACATTAGTTTTGAAACCATAGACACAACTAAAAATTACATATGTTAAAGGAGACCTAGTGAAAAATTATTATAATCATTAATGTCACTCAAAATCAGCCAAACTCATCCAATAAAATTTTATAAATAAATAAATCAACATAGGTACTGTCTAATTAGTTCATTGTTTTAAAACACTTAAGCAAAATTAATTTTAACCATTTTGCTAATAATTAAGTAAACTGGAAAACCGAACAAAATTACTTCTAAATTACCAAATCACTCAAAAATAATATATTAAACTTAGATAGAAGGATAAATTAATTTTTTTTAACCCTAAACCAACTAATTTTTCGTGGTTGTTTAAACATAAACTAAAATATAAATTAAAAGTGTCAAAGATCTTAAATAGATTAGTAATTAGGCATTCGCAAAAATAATTGATTTAATTAACCCAAATTAATTAGCCATTAAAAGGATATAACACATTTAGTACTGAAAATCACAGAAAATGTTTTATTTTAGAACAAGTAAATAATTTCAAGAATTATAATTGTTAAAACCGCATTATGACAAATCGCTAGAAATTCTTTTTTCAATTTATTAAATTAACAAAAAATTACCCAATTATTTTGGACCAATTCCTACTGTTTTTAAACAATTTAGAGCATAAATCGTGATGAGTAATTTAATTAATTAATATTTAGAATTAACAAAACGTTCAGTAATTTAATTTACAAAAACAAGAGAAAACCAATTTATTTGAGAGCATTAAATAATTTACCCACAAATAAAATTATACCATGGCATCAATTTAAGGGATTAATTAAAGGATAAATAAAATTATTTCAGACAACAAAACAAGCAAGAAACAGGCAGAACGAAAATACATATTCACTCGCCAAAAAAAGAAATAGTTTAATATGGAATTCATAAAATTGAAAAATAATATGGCAAGTCATAGAAATTACAAATAAAATTATCTTAATAATTCGAAATCATAACAATCATGGGAAATTATTACAACCAGAAATTGCACAAAAATAATTAAGAACAAAATTAATCAATAAAACCGATAAACATTTCCAATTTATTAATCCTAAACAGAATTCTATGTTTAAATAAGAACAAAGTGAAAGGAAATCTATTACTTGAATTTTGGAAGAAAAAAATAAAATCTTAAGTGCTCAAAGAAAAAACGCTTCACAAGAAATTCCCAAAGAATTGTAAAATTACACTTTTGGAATCAGTTTGAATAAACCCAATTAAAATCTTCAAAAAATTAGTCCAAAGAAGACTTTTCGCAATGAGGAAGGAGTATGGTTTTCATTTAGAGGAGGAAAGAAGAAGAAGAAGAGAAGAAGAGAAGAAAGAAAGAAGAAGAAAGAAGAAGAAGAAGAAGAAGAAGAAGTAAGAAGAAGAAGAAAAGAAAGAAGAAGAAAGAAGAAGAAGAAAGAAAAGAAGAAGAAGAAGAAGAGAAGAAGAAGAAGAAGAAGAAGAAGAAGAAGAAGAGAAGAAGACAAGAAAGAAGAGAGAAGAAGAAGAAGAAGAGAAGAAGAAGAAGAAAAGAAGAAGAGAAGAAGAAGAAGAAGAAAGAAGAGAAGAGAGGGAAAGAGGGAAGAGAGGAAAAGAGAGGAAGGAGTGGCTAAGAAGAATAAAGAAAGACACTCAAGAAGAGAGAAGAAAGAAGAAGAAGAAGAGAGAAGAAGAAGAAGAAGAAGAAGAAGAAGAAGAAGAAGAAGAAGAAGAGAGAAGAAGAAGAAGAGAGAAGAAGAAGAAGAAGAAGAAAGAGAAGAGAGAAGAAGTTAGTAATGAATGAATAAGGAAAGCACATCCAGAAGAAAAGAAGAGAAAAAAAGAAGGAGAAAAGAAAGAAGAGAGAAAAAGGAGAAGAAGAGAAAAAAAGAAGGAAAGAAGGAAAGAGAAAGAGAGAAAAGGAGAAGAAGAAGAATTAAGAAAGTAAAGAGAGGAAGAAAAAAAAAAGAAAAGAGAGGAGAAAAGAGAAACGAAAAGAAGAAAGAAAGGAAGAGAAAAGATAGAGGAGAGAAATTTGTGTAAGAAGATAGAATTAATAAGAAAAAAGAACCACTCCAAATGCTCCCATAACGGCCAAATGGTGAAGAGGAAAAGGTTGTTATTTTCTAATTTTTAAGAGAAAGAAAAATGAAAAGTTTTGCAATGTAAACAAGGCTTAAATCAATGTTAAAAAGGAATAAAAGCAGCAATTTATTATTTTAGAATGAAAAAAAAGAAACTTAAACTACACACTTAGAAAACCCTCCATATATCACATGCCTACAAGTTTTAGGTGACACAAATATTGAAACTCCTCTAATTTAGTTCAATTTGTACATAAAAGGTTGGTCCAAGCAACAAAACAATTATAGCAATAGTAAAAGATACACATCAAATAATAATAATAATAATAAAATAATAATAATAATAAATATATAATAATAATAAATAATAATAATAAATAATAAAATAATAAATAATTAATAATAATAATAGAATACGATAATAATATAATAAAATAATCAATAAAACTATATAATAATAATAATCTAATAATAATAATAATAATTAATAATAATAATCAATAATATAATATAGTTTCAAGGCTTTCAAGATCTTAAGGTGGCTCACAAGAAACTGTGTTGTTTTTCTCAGGCAGAAAGCCAAGCATGACTGGGATGTTGATGGGATTTAGATACTAAGCCTTTTTCAAACAGATCTATAAGCCAGGCTTTCAGAAGATCGGATAATACTATCCAGATCCGCATGGCACCTGGATTACTGACCCAATCAAGTGTGTGGGCTTTGTTTAACCCACTTTTCATCTTTCATGGCTGATAGTAAACCAAGTTGCCCAGACTCAAGTAGAAAATTGTCCTCCCAAGGCAAGATGTTATCTGTTGATCAGCACAACTGTTAAATTCTGGACTTTACTGATGATGATATTAAAAAGTGCTCTTCTAGTCCATTCCAGTGGAATAAGGCCCCTGGGCCTGATGGGTTTGGCAGTCTTTTTTTCAAAAGCTACTTGGAACATTGTTGGGAAGGATTTTCTGGAAGTATTAGGGATTTCTATACAAAACAGGCAAAATTGCTCAAAGCTGTAGGGAAACCTCTATTACTCTTGTTCCTAGGATCAGTGCCCACCTTTGTTTACTGCATTACTCGGCTATAGCATGTTGCACTGTCATACTACAAAGTTATCTCCAAACTCCTCTATAGCAGGCTCAAGCTGGTCTCGCCGGATTTGAATTCTGCAATCAAGGAGGCTTTTGTTTCAGGTAGAAGCAGTTTAAACAATATACTCTCATCTGCCAAGATTTGGTTAGACATATGCTAGGAAGAACCAATGCTTCAGGTTGTTTTGATGAAGATTGGCCATCAAAAACTTATGACAACTATTGAATGTGTTTCCTTGAGGATTTGTTGCTAGCTCTTAGTTCCTTCTCTATTTGTTAGGATGCCTTATGGTGTGTGTGAAAACTCTATGTTTTACCCTACTCATTAATAGGGACTTGTCATGATTCTTAAGCTTCTGAGGTCTTAGGCAAGGTGACCCATGTCCCTTGTTGTTTGTGAATCTGCATGGATTATTGACCAGGGACTTTTGGTTACATAGGTCAAAAGCACAGCAATCCAAGTTTCACCCTAGATTGGATGTTGAAATTGACATTTAATGTTTTGTAGATGACCTTTATGGTCTTTTTGTAAGAGGCATTTTGCCAGTCCATGCTTTGCTTAACAGGGCTTCATCATTTTGAGCAAGTCTCTGGTCTTCAGGCTAATAAAGGGGAAAAGTCTGAGGTTTATCACTCTAATATGACTCTGTAAAGTTGATCTAACTTGCTAAGGAATCTGGGATTTAGTGTGGTAGGTGGCCGTTCAAGTACCTTGGTGCTCCTATTTTGTAACAAAGGCACTGAAAGCAGGTGATATGTGAACAGGTTATCCAAATGCTAGCTAGGATCATTGCTGGCAATCTTAGAACCTTCCTTGCTGGCAAGATTGCATTTTGGTGAATGCAGTACTCATGGAGGATTCGCACTTACTGGATGCAGATATTTTATTCCATCTATGTATTCAAAGAATCAATTCTATTTGTAGGCAGATTACCTATGGGAAGGCAAAGCTGTTTTAACAAGACCTGTTGTGTTTGGTGGTCTACTATTTGCATAGGCAAAAAAGTTTGGTGGACTGGTGTTAGAAACTTTGCTTTTGGAACATTGTTGCCACTACGGAAAGATTAATCTTGGCAAAATTGAACCCACAAAAAAGACAACCATGGGTCAAGTGGGTTCATCGCAGTCTACCTCAAAAAGAAATCTTGGTGCCTATGTACCTACTTGTTCTGTGCTAGCGGTATCTGGAGGTGTATCTGTAGGCCACAAGATAAGATTCAGAGTTGAATAGGGGTGATTGGTGGCCTACGCAGTGTTTACAGCATTAGGGAAGGCTTACAAATGTTTATCTACTGATGATACACCAGTCCCTGGCATTCTACCAGTTTGGAACAGATTATCCATGCCCAAGCATAGTTTCTATGGTGGGTGGTGCTCATGATAGGTTGCAAGTCAAGGCTAGACTCTTTACTTTGAGCTTCCCCTGAACTTTGTGTTGTATTTGTCACTCAGGGGATTGAAGACGTGCAACACCTTTTGTTTGAATGTGGACCTTAGTACCACTTATGGACATCAGGATTTCTTAGGTTGGTCCAACTAAAGATCTCCCTCAGGAAATATGGCTCATGTGGTAATTTCTGTAAAGGGGTCGGGGTTTACCCCTTACAGAGCACATTATCATCACTGCTTTGCTGTTGTGTTTTACAACATTTGGAAAGTGAGAGCTAGAAGCTTCATGGTGTCTGTATCCCTACTATTATAGAGTTTTTAATGCACATTCGTTGATGTAATTAGTAAAGTTGCCCTTGTTTGTAAAAATCATGTTTCTACAAAAGGATAGAGCTTGGAATTGCTTGCTTGCAGCTGTAATTGCCTGGTGCTTTGTACCAATTAGAAGTTTTTGCGCCTAGTTTTTTGGGGTTGAAACATACCAACTGAAACACCCGTCTTATATACAAGTGCATTGGGTGGATAACAATACTAGTTGGGTCTCAAGAGCGGAAATTTAAAACTTCAAAACAAACTTAATAAAAATTATTACAATTCGTCCAAGGGGCACATCTCCTAACAACTTAAACAATTCAAAACGGCTAAATCAAATATACGAGTTAATAAAAGGGGTAATCTAAGTTCCTCTTCATAGCCTCTTTCCCCAGCAGCTCCATAACAAATCATTCTTCACCTGCATCATCTAAAAACCACAAAATTTTCACTTAGTGGCCAGTACTAGACCATTCCTTGAACAACATGCTTCAAACTTAAACAAGAATTTACGAAGGCTTAAATAAAAAGAATTCAATCATAGACCACAAGCTTCAAAATATGTAGTCAAAAAAATTAAACAAGTCAATTAAAAACCAAATAAATCCATATTTAAGTTAAGCCAGTAAAAATTAAGCAGTTACATAAATTTCAAGTTGTAATTGGAACAACGTAGTGAAACAAATTGCGGCTCACTAAGCCTGATATAGTCAGGGCGACCTCAATGTCAACCACAATGATAACCCTGTCTAATAAGAATCCATCTCTTTCATTTTCCGAAAGATCAGCATATGAGAACGACAAAAAATCAAAACCGAATCTACTAATAGGTGTGCTGTCCAATCGGAAGGAACATATGGACTTACCCAAGCATTTCAATTATCAACAAACAAAACCATCAATGACAATTTCCAAAAAACAAATCCAAATCAAAACCGAAATTAAATCAACGTTCTCAAAGGTACCACTATGGACTTACCTTAATAAGAACGAAAATGGCCACATATGACATTTCCAATATAAGTTCAAAATTCCATGAGGTGATTAAAATCAAATAAGGTCAAAATCAAATTCAAAAGCAAGATCAAAATCAAGTTTCAAGAGTTCACTCTATTCAACCTTTGTGGCAAAATAATTGAAAAGTAATTTATAATCAAATGCACATATAAATTAATTCTTAGATCATAAACAAGTCATGGAAATCTTACAAAACCAGAAATTTGCACAAAAATAAATAACAACAAAATTATGCACAATATAAACCCGAATAAAACAATTCCAAGTTTTATTAATCCTAAACATAGATTCTATGTTAAATAAGAAGAAAGTGAAGGAAAATCTAAAATTTGGAGAAAAAATAAAATAACTTAAGTGCTCAAAAAAAACCCTCCAAGAATCCTCCAAGAAGCAAATTACACCTTTGAATTCATTTGAAATAACCAATTAAAATCTTCAAAAATTAGTCAAAAGATATTTCGCGAGCTAAATGAGAGGAAGAAGTAAGTGGTGTTGTTATTTATTTTTGAGAGGAGAGGAGGAGAAAGAAGAAAAGAACTACGAATTAATAGGAACAAAACCTCTCCCAAATGCCTCCCATAATCGGCCAAGAGGGAGAGGAAAGGGTGTTATTTTTTCTAAATTTTTTAGAGGAAAGAAAATGGAAAATATTTTGCAAGTTAAACAGGCTTAAATCAATTGTTAAAAGGAATAAAAGAGCAGTTTATATTTAGAAAAAAAACACTTAAACCACACACTTAGAAGACGCTTCATATCACATGCCTACAGTTTAGTGCAACCAAAATATTACTGCTAAATTAGACAATTTGTCACATAAAAGGTTGGTCAAGCAATCAAAACAATTAATAAGCAATAGTAAAAGATAACAAACACTAATAATAATACAAATATAATTAATAATATAATAATAATAATAATCAACAACAACAATAATAAATAATATAATAATAATAATAATAATATAGTAAGAATAATAATATAATAATATCAACTCAAATAAAGCTGCTACCTTAGAGAGAAATTACTAGAAAGGTGACAGCAAAATAAAAACTATGCCATCGGAAGAATTTGGGGTATTACACGAAGAGAGTTTTTAGAAGAGAGACAGGAGAGAAAACAGATAGAGAGGAGAGTATGTTGAGGTGGTGTATTTGCAATGAAGGGTCGGGGCCTTGTATTTATACGTAAGGCTAAATAAGGAAGGAATTGGGTGCATCAACGCCACAAAAGGGCACAATAGCGCCAACCTGGCCTAATAGCACCGGCTTCCCCCCCCCCTTTTTTTTTTTGCTCGATTGCCTTATTTGAGCGGTTTGATATGGTAAAAATTGAATTTTACGTTTGAATTTGAATGGGCATGCTTAGAAGCTTTGACATCTGTTCCGTAGTGCCCTTGGGGACATAGCATGGGCCAGAACTTCCGAAAGCTTCGCGGAATGAACCGTTTTTGCTCAGGTGCAACGTTTTGCCTTCGAAATTATTAAGCCTAGAAAACATAACACCTAAGCTGCTTTAATAGTCAATACCCAACTAGTTGCCTCACTAAGCACATGGCAAAACCACACCTAATACAACGATCAAACATTGCATCCTTCTACAAATCTTCTAGGATTACTCCCTTTATCTAAGAATAACATGTTCTTTGAAGAATCACACAATTACTAAACTTGGCTGTTTCACTCCTCACAACACTTATTCCTTACATCTATTACATAGGCAGTAGCTTGAATAGCTGTGTAATACATTCCTAAAGCTAAGGCACATATTCCTATCAACAAGCTTCCAATGGTCCCTTAGAAATGGCTGGTATGCTGACCTGTAACCAATGAGCAATATCTTCCAGATGTAAAGAAGCAAAAAGACACCTAAACAAATGGCTCATCGAGGATTCATTCACCATTTTGACAAAGAATGCATTGAGTAGAATCACACAACCCCAAATTAAATAGCCTGTCACAAGTCTTTGCGTTTGTTAGGCATGATCAACCAATGATAAATTTGTGTTTGGTAAGCTAAGTCGTTCCCTTAACCTCTTCCCAAGGTATCTAGGCTGACTACCTTGAGCTTCCTTTAGCTTCAGATACTAACTATGGCTAACTGAGTACTGACTTATATCCATAATGTCATGTTGTAATCCATGCTGCAAAAAGAGGTCACTGGAGTGCAACAAATCCTTTTCAATCCAACAAGATCAAGTGGAACTATGTACAGTAACACTGTCAATTGAATCTTTAAGTATACAACATGTTTCCTTGACCCACATTATTTTTTCCTCTTATTGGGCATTGAGCCTACCCATGTTCCCAACAAGCCCTTTGTTATTCCACGAATAACAACATCTCTGACCCTAACCACCCTCCTTTTAATGAAACAACTTTTCTCCATTAATTCCCAGATTTTAGAGGATCTTAGATTTCCCCAGTTAAGAAACCGATCCTTACAAAATCCTTTTTAATATCTTTACAAAGACAGAACTAGGTCTAGGGCCAAGCGAGAAGACCCTGTGACCAATACACCATGAATGCTTTAGAGGTCCACAGCATTGAGGAAGCGGCTGAAAGTCTACAAGGAGGAAAGATGCCTTTGATTTTTCCCAAACTTTTGAATCGAGAGGTCATCTTTTTTCAAGAGTATTCACAAATCCTGGAGAAAATTTTCCTTAGGATGGATTAGGACCTCAGAATTTTGAAAGGCATTGCAAGAGATAAACCAAAAGTCCCACTCTTCTTGACATCGCCATCAGCCACACACCAGAAGAACTCTAATTTGTGCCATGGCTTGAAGACCATTGTATAGCAAACCTTGAAAAAAGCCAAGAGAGGCCCTGAACCAGAAGCATCCAAAAGGTTATAGTTTGGTTGTAACGAGAAAGGTAAATTTGGTTACTTGATTATTTGGTATTTTATTGGTGACGCTTGCCCTTTTTCCCATTTTTAAGGAGGCCGTAATTGTCCGGTTGGGTCCATTGTTTGTTATTAAAAGGTTGTGAGATGGAAATTATGGTCTGTTAGGAATATTCATTGGTGGGGTGTTGATAAAAGCAAAGGCCAAGATGGCCATTCGTAGAATAAAAGTTAATTGGGATGATTTTTGAATTGGAAAAAATCTAGTTAAGTTTTTAGTTTAATTTTATTTAATGAAAATTACAAAACGTTGAATATTCTAAAAAAGCTTCAAAGGGTGGTTAGAATTTTAGACCTTTGTCCTTTAAGAACATACCCCGAAACACAATGATGTGTCGATCAAAGGAAGTAGCCTTGGACTTTTTTAAAACCCATAAGACCTTTTGAAGAACCCCTTGGAATGAACTCAATGACCTCCTACTTCTATGCTCTAAAAAGATCCTCTGCAAAGAACTCTATATGTAAAGTGGTATTTCATATAGTATCATTGTTTTGTGAAATGTGTGTCTTTTTCCCCAAATAAGGACCACTTTCCAACTAATGTGATGTCATGCTCCTTTACAACTATATATAAGATTACTTAAAAGATCCCAACTTTTAAACTAAACCTCAACTTCTTTACCTTAAAGTTCCCTCCACCATCATTCCTAAAATATTCCTCTTTCAAACCAATTATAACTTATAATTTTAAATTATTTTAAAAAACCCAAAGAAGAAAGAACAAATAACCGGTATTCCCCAGTTAGGCCAAATAACGATTGGAATATAATTTTAACTTACTCAACTCAATGTAGAAGTCCAAATTTAAGTTTCACATAAATTCATAAATTTTGTTTGCTTTTTGTTTGGTGACCATGTTTTAAATATTACATAAATTACCTCTTCCCGGCCAATAAAGACATATTTAATTATAAAGTTAAGATATTTAATTAAGAAAAAATTAAAGCAACCAAATTTCAACTTGGCCTAATAAGGATTGGGATTTTAAAAAAAAACGAAATCAAACCATGAAACATTCAGTAAACATACAATAATTTTGTTGTAAAAAAAACCATTTTTCGATATAATGGAGATCTCATTTTTTTATGAAATACCTGGAAACATGCACGGTACAATCCTGTTTAATAGAAAACTATTTTAGAATTATAAAGATCACTTTTTTTAATAAAACGATTTCTATGTATTAGATGAAAGAAACTCTAATGGGAAATATTTTTCCTTAGATTTAGAAAATCACATTGGTGTAAGAAAAAGATGGTCTTTCTCTAAATAAGCCAAGTTTTTACATGAAGCCAAATATATTGTTTTACGAGTTCACTGTTAACCGCCTTTCATCAACCCTACTCGCTTTCATTTGTTCTTATGTACTTTGAAGGTTCCTTTGAACCCCCTCCGCATTTTTGCCGGCGCATTTACAAATTAGTTTTTTAAAAGAATCCCTAATTTGCCATTCCTCTTTCAAGGTTTATTTAATTCATATCCTTCATTGAAATTGGGTCGTTACTTTATTGATTGTATGCCAAATTAATAATGCAAAAATTAGGTTTCTATAGTTTTGAATCCAATTTTAATTCCTCGTGGCCCGGTCGGCCATCTTTGGTTAAGGAAATAACTTTTCAAACTTTCATCATTTGTTTGCTATTGGTCTAATCAAATAGTAAAATACTATTTTCATCCTAATTTTGTTTTGCCTTAATCTTGCTACCTTTTTTATTGCCTCCAAATTCCTTATGCCAGAAGAACCTAATTTAAAAAAAGGAAGAAATTTGGATTCTCGCTTTTTTGATTCCGGGATGGAAAAGAAGGGTAAGTGTTAAATGAAATGATAGTTGGTATAATTTTTTTTTTAGTTTAAATTGTGGACCCGATTTTATAAGATCTTTTAATATTGTTGCATTTTAAACTTAGAGAAATTTTTTTTTTAAAGGGGGTAAAGTTTGTTCCGGCCCACCGTAAATGGCCCCCCTTAGGCCATTGGTTAATTACAAAGGTCCAATTATTGAAATTGTGTTGACCAATCCAACAGAAGGTACCTCTTGGAGAAAAGCAGTCTAAAGATTTCGATTTTAGGAAATCTCCTAGATCCCTTCTGAACTGTTAGCAAATTACATCTTGCTCTCCGCATTGCCTATAAAATAAGATTGGAGGCCACCATAATCAGGGACCAACTTTGAGATTTTCCCAAGACAGTAACACTTCTCTCTCTAAAAACCATCCCCCTTCTCCTTTCTTATTTTTCTCCCTCCTCTTCCTCCTTTGCCTGATTTTAAAGCATCGGAGGTGGGTCCCCAAGGGTTGCAAACCTGGGCTCTCCCATGACTGGCCTTTTCTCTCCTCCTCTCCCTCAGGCAACCCTGAAACGCATCTCCTTTCGGCCGTGTTCCGCGAATTTTCCAGCGAAGTAATTAGAAAACTTTGATAAAACAAGATTTTTAGATTCCCTATTTTTTTAGATATTCTAGTTTCCGATCCCCTGAACATTGGGCGTCCGTTATAGGGGGAAAGATCGAGTCAACGCTGGCCCACCGCATACAGAGTTCGCGGACACCGAATCTGAATCACCAGCAGCGTCGAAACGATGTCAAGAAAACTCTGCCAGATGTCAGTTCTCAAAATCAACAAGAAGCCCAG
The DNA here is from genome assembly GCA_008642245.1 of Bassia scoparia. NCBI lineage: Eukaryota > Viridiplantae > Streptophyta > Magnoliopsida > Caryophyllales > Amaranthaceae > Bassia > Bassia scoparia. Next base: position 26,168 of record SNQN01003411.1, on the reverse strand, counting down.
TTCAACTAGCCTAGAATGGTTGCGAGAGAGATCTTAATGATTGTTTCCAGCGAAATTTTTTGATTCATCAATTTTCGGGCCTCATTCCAGAAGGCACCCTTTTGACACTCATTGCTGACCTGGAACGGTCCATTCAGGAGCGCCTCAAGAAAATCTAAGGCCAGCGCCAGTCCCAGAGGCAAGGCCCATCGTTGGAGAATAGTACATGGACGGGACCTGTGGCCCGGTGGGGGCAGATTGTCGGGGCTTCGTGGTCGTTCAATTTTGCCAAGCAGATCTTCGGGAATCATAAAAGCCTCATTCTCGCAACCCTTCCGAGTCCCAGGGCGACCAGCAGAGTTGATCCAGGTTTACGTGCCCCGAGCAGGCGTTATCACCATCTGGATCTAGGCGTGACGGACCTGAGGTGGCGCCTAGGAGTTTAGGGGCGCCACGAGTTAAATTCCCGCGAATGCCGGAGATATTTAACACATAAAGCGAAGCCGGGGAACACAGAAGGTTCATTCAACCAAGGCGATCACCTACTACGGCGGATCACCAGCCTGGGCGATCCACTCGTCCTCCCAACCGGAGATGTGTTTAACGACTCCGACGATCCCGCCCTGCAGCTAGAAGAACCTGCCTCAGCGGTCTGAGAATGGGCGTCGCGGAGAGAGTTCCCTGACCCCGAGGAGACATCCTGGAGACTGTGGCTGAAAGTGTCCACACGAATCTTACTTCTCTCGGAACCTTCTCAGCAGAGGAGATTCTTGACTCCGCTGAAAAACAGAAGGAAGGGGGTGAATTCTAACATATTTGGGGATCCCCGTTTGATGGAACCAACAATCCCCGATTGAAATCATGGCCGCTACAAGGCAGATGGGCCCGTTCATGACGAGTGTGAAAGCCTCAATGGGTCCAATTGTTTTTTTTTCCCACTGTACCTAAAGCATGGCGCTCCACTCTGTTGAGTTGAAAACTTCCTTGGAACTATCCAGAAATTTTCGTATGGGAGGCCTAATTGTCACACACATTATTGCTGCAAGCCCATGAGTTACACTGTTAGCTTGAATGAGCTGCCAAAACCAGAAACCAGGTGAAGCTTGAAAGGATTAACATTAAAAACGATTTTCCCATGCCGGATCCTTAAAGATTTCACTTGGAAGATGGTCGTGGCTTTTTTCGGTCCTGTGACTTTGGCCCTGCGTCCAGGCGTTTTTAAGGAAGGATTTTTTATGAATCCAAGACGTGAGAAGAGTACCCAAAGTAAATGGGAAATGTGCAAAGGTCATTCGTGTCCTCAAAGAAAGGCATAAGGGATCCCTAATAAGAAGAAGGCTGATAGGGAACACCAAGACCGTTCCAAGGGCTATCACCCGTAATTGGGTGATCCGACGGTGTGATGACGGTGCCAAGGGGGGCGGATAAGGAGAAAAAATTGGCGAAGATGAATGGAACTCCCGACCTCCGATACATGGTAATAAGAAGACGAATTCTCGAATAAGAAAGAGCAATATGCTTCCGGAGCCGACCTATTCAGCTCGGAGAGGAGCTCCAGAACGAAATTCGAAGGATGTAGGAGAAAATTATGGTTTGAAATGATCCATAGGTTTGTGGTTCATTACTATTCGAACTGGTCAGGAGCCTTTATAGGCTTGGATAAGCCTGGCTGAATGAAGGCCCAAAGGCTCAAAAGTATGTTAAAGGGAATGCAAAAGAGAAAAGCCCCAGCCTAAGCAGCGATGAAACTGGACCCGTTATGGTGGGAAGTATTGCCTGGTGGATATGGCATTCAGGCTAGGGCGCTCCCCCAAGCACGCACAGAAGGGGGACAAAGGAAAACATGCAGCTCGTGTCTGTGTTAGTAAATGAACTTAAAGTCACACAGGCAATGGATTGCGGGAAAACCTCCCCGCTTTCCACTCATGGTTTTGACAACCAAATCCGCTTCCAACAGTTAGTTAACCATAGGTGATGAAATGGTTCGTTGGTCAATGTTTGGTTAAGGTGGCCGAATGCAGGGTTCAAGCGAGTACTTCCGTTGACTCAGGATTGTTGTCTTTCAGACATTAATACTTTATGAAAAAGTGCCTAAAAGCATTGGAGGTGGTGGGGGCCGATGAGGAATATAAGCCTCTGAGCTTTGGTTCTCAACTCTTGGGTAGACTTTGGCGGGCAGAATGTGTTATTCCAGGGTAACGATACGCTTGCCCAGTATCGACTTGGACCCGGGAAAGGCCATGCGCTCTTTGAATGATTAAATTCATCGTTGTTTTTTGGTTATCCTCCATTTGCCATCATTGTTTATCATTGGGCCGCCCTTACTTGTAACCAAGTTAAAGGCGGGCCATTCTTCCCAGCTACAGCTACTGCTTGGTGGAGTTGAAATAATAAGGAGGGGAATGGGGCAGTTATGGCGATCCAGAAGTCAGCAAGAAGATGCTTACGTTAACCAGCTGCGGGGGTAACAACTAGAAGGGATTCCATTAGTTAGAAGCAAAAGGGAAGGTGAAGGTGGACCCAACGGCGCCGCTGATGATTGGTATACATTGGAAACCCGAAGCATTTATACTCGCACCAACTGCCTGTTTTGATAGCATGAAGAGTCATGATTTAACGAAAATCCGCCTACGGCAGTACGATTGCGAATTGGAGAAGGAGGCTAAAGTGGATAAATCATTGGTGTTTTTTGCGAGAATAAACCGAGACTGTTGCGCGTTTTCCCCTCCCAAATGGATTGCCAGGGGTATCTCTTTCGGATATAAATGCAGGCACAATAAGTGGATAAAAGAGGTTTACAAAAAGCTGGTTAGAATACAGAAGTTAGCGTCCATGCCAAGGGCGATGAACGTGTCAAGGCCCGGCAGTCTCGAAGTAAAGAGCCTGCTCCGAAGAGGGTTATTTCGAGAATGCCAATCATGCCAGGGTGCTTGGGCTAAACGTCGTGTTTTAGTCCAAGAGCCAATTGGTAACGGTTGGCGGAATGTGCAGGATTTTACAAAGAACCTTCAACAGGCTGTTCGA
>SNQN01003410.1:46560-57805 GCA_008642245.1 Bassia scoparia | reverse complement strand
GCCTATAAAACTGGAAATAAATCAGCTTCGATTTTTTTTTTTTTTTGTATTGAATTATTTTTGGGGAAAAATTATGATACTACTTTGGAGTATAAATATGAATTAATGATGATTATGTATAAATAATATATAGTCCAGAAAACTTACAACGAGATAGTGAAGGTATCCGTATATCAATTGCAATTGCCCTCATATAGATATATCCGTATATCAATTGCGATTAGAGATGGAAATGGATCGGATTCGAGATGGTTGAACCCTCACCCGCATCGATCCATCCATCACCCGCCCAACTATTCACCTGAATCCATCCATCCATTACTCACGGATGAAATGAATGGATCGGATGAATAAACAGATGATATTCATAATTAAAAATGACAAAAATATGTCATAAAAAAGTGATAATTTTTATGATAAAGGTCTTTAATCTGGCCAAATGACCATATTGGTATAAAAAATATACCCTTTGACCATATGGGTATAAAAAAAAATACAAAGACGACATTTGGGTATATAATTTAGAATTTGACGGCAAATTCACCTAATATACTCCATTTTTTACTCTGACAAAATTGGTTAAATTTTCAATTTTACCACTTTTTAGGTGAATTTGTCGTCAAAGTGCAAATTATATACCAAAATGTCGCTTGTGTTAATTTTTATACCCATATAGTCAGAAGGTGCATTTGTTTTATACATATTTGGTCGTTTGGTCTCTTTAATCTTTACAAATTACAATGAATGAATGAAAGTTTGTTGTGGTATTGAAGTGGTAGTGCGATTAAATCAGTAAGAATACAACTTGGACTTAGCCCATTTAGCATTTTTTTTAAAAAGAATTCAAATTAAATAAACGGACGATGGATCGGATTAATGGATCGGGTGATGGGTGAATAAATCTCATTTGTATCCAACCCGTCACACGCATCCGTTAAACCACCACCCGTTTTTCATCCATTTAATTCGAGTTTTTCACCCATTCATTTGTGGATGGACTGGATTGATGGATCATGGATGATCCACTATATATTTTCATCCCTAATTACAATTGCCCTCATTGAATTATTTTCCGGACTTTTAAAGTAGCATATGGACTATATATTATTTATCGACAAAAAAATTAGTGGCTGACTTTTATAATGAAATAAACTCATGTTTAAGATGTACTTTCTCTGTAATACAAAAATTATTTTTACACATTTTGAAAAAAAAAAATTAATGGTATAAAGAAGAAAATTAATAAAAATATTTGTATTAATTTTATCGTTTATCCTCTTAAATTTCTTAAGGGGAGATGATTCTCGCACTCGTGTTTTCACCTATTCATCTCTCACATAAAAAAGTTAAGCAACGAATGTGATATTTGCGGACCGTTCAAAAATCACCACCCGTAAGTATATGAATTGGAATAGAGAGTGCATAAATATCCAAGACATCCTTAAATAAAAAAAAAAAACTAGTGTTGTAGAAGAGATTTAGAGTTGATATAAGGTTATGTTGTCATTGGTTGACTAAGGATAATAAATGCCTTTGATCCGATGATGCAGTTGGTATAATATTAGTATGTCAGAAATCAGAATCATATTTATTTTCTTGTATTTGTTCATCAAATTCACATATTCATCGTTTCTTGCATGAGAGAGATGTACTGCTGTTTGTTTCATTGCTCATAATAAACCAAAATGGGGTGAATATATTGGTACCATGCGAATATTGCAACTCGAAGGGACATGTTATTGTTGATGACTATAAGTTTTTAGGTGAATTTTATTTTAAACTATTTTACCAAGTAGCACGGTTTCATTGTGAAATGAGTTCGTGACAATCCACAAGTGAGTGCAAACTGTTGCAGTGTTTGACACCAATAAAGATAAAGTGAGTGCAGTGTGGGTGTTTTTTTTTTCTTACATTGAAGCATATAGTAAGACTCGCGTCTATTTTAGGTATTCTCTACGTTTTAAACAACGCGAAAATACACTGATCTTGTTATGGGGTATTAGTCAGCTATTATTTTTTCGAAGAGTTTGAATGCGTGCAATTATAGGCGTGGGATTGTGGACAGATCCTTAAAAAAGGCTATATTTGGTTGGGCGTAATACATTTTCCAATGTTAAAGTTTTTTGGTAAAAGCATTTTCAGGACACCAATTTCTATGAAAACACTTTTGCTGTTGTTGATTGTATGGATAAAATAATGATGGAAATAGAGAAATCAATGAGGATGCAATACTGGTATAGAGCAGTAGTTAGAGAGATGAGAGATTAGAAGCAAAATAGTGTTCATTCTTTTGATGAAAAATGGTTCCATCATTGTATTAGAATTTAATCCCACGAAAAATGGTTTCACTCCCTTGTAACCAAATGATGAAATTATTAATAACCGGAAGAGAAAACACTTTTGATAAAAATTGTTTATGCCCTAGTCAAAGGATGAGCGTTAATGGAGATGCGAGGGATGCGTTAAGTGTTAGAGACTCTATAGAGCTTCCTCGCGCTCCGTACTTTCCAGTGAGATCTTTGGTGAATTGTAATTCTCTATCACCCCGCCCTTGTCCGATACACAACTAACACAAATCACAATACATATGGAGTCCGTTATTACCGATGCTAAATTTGAGTTGGGTAAGTTTTAAGGGCGCCTTTAACGTGTTGGGCTGATAATTCATATCATATTGCACCTTGATTTATTATTATTGGGTCCATTGAAATTGGGCTCTAATGCTCGATGATTCAATGACGCAATTTCGTTCATTGCTTGCTTGATAATATTATGGCTGTAGTCCAGTACTAAGTTTATATGGTGAGTTGGAATTTTGCCTTTTAGCCACTGCTATTTTATTTTATTTAGGTATGCAATAATTCCGTGGTTTTGTTTTATCGGCTTTTTTCTATCGTGTTGTCCAATGCTACATTTAATACAACATATTATTTATTAATATTTATATTATTCGCAGCTGTGATTTCTATCGAATTATTTAATTATAGAGTATTTTCATGTACAATTAGGTGGTCGATATATTTGTGTATCCTCCTTTTTCGCACTATTCCTATTATGATTGATTTGAAGTCAATATATTTTATAGGAAATTTTGTTATTTCTAACATGATTCCCTTGAAGCAACACTCATTAGAGAATCCGCTTTTGTATTTAGTTTTAAAATTACCTTTCACCTCTTGCATCGTTGACATTCTTTAAGCTTGTTTTATAACATCGATCAGAGTATATTTTCAGATGTGTAATGTATCTCATAATATCTCGTATCAAATTATGATTCGTATTATTACGGAATTTTATGTCTCATATTGTCATAATTATCTACCTATATATATGTTCATCTTGTACTTAAATTACAATGTACAAAAATATGATATATGAGAGAAGTAATATGTCCTTAATATTATTGGTCGATCTTAAAGTCTTAACACACACTTAAGCTTATATGAGTTATATCGCTGTAGATAGATGATAGAAGCGTTCATAAGTGATCCTCATATCTAAAAATTAATAAAACTTTGCCTTATAAAATGAAAAAATAACAAATAAAACGTCACAACAACTTCCCGCAATGTTGAATATGATAAGTGGCAAGATTATTCCAAGACTCTAAGACCTCCCTTTTAACTTTGTTACGTCATCTTTTCCACATAAACTTTTATCATTTAAGATCACACTCAAGAGCTTCGTGTATGTTCATACTTTTATTCCAAACGTCATACAAGACTCTCTTTATTCTTTAAATATAATGATTTATAAGTTTGAAAAAAAAAAAAGAAAAAAGGTCATTAAAGACCCAATAGAAACTTGGACAAGTAATCCAACAAGTCTTGAGTTGGGGTCTCGAATTCAAAACTCAACAGACTCTATGAAGTCTTTTGCAAGATATCCCTCGACTTGGGAGTCTCACCTCCAACATCCCCTAAAAACCCAGGGATTAATCTTGCCCTAAGCATAACATTTCACTGAATAAAGATAACAGAGATCATCAACCAGTAAACCACGCCAACAGCCCAATGTTAAACCACCCCTAAATTGCAGTTCACGTTTTGTGTTTGATACATTGGATCTTTTGCTTCCATGCAATGTGTTGATACAAAAGTGTGTAAGTGAAGTCACACCAATTCTTACCACATTGAAAATTACAGGTGGGACCAGGTCCACCCTTAAGGGGTACAAACAATTGGGTAGAATTTTGCGTAACATGCTAGTCTTCTTATTCCGGGACATGTCATGCCATTCGAGAAGTACGTTAAACAAATTTCATGAAAATTCTACCAAAGTTTCACCAAATCATGCAACTTACCATCACATCATTTCAATACTAATGATATTGATCTTCATTTTCGTATAACTTCTATTTATAATTGTATATTATTTCAATTACATTTTGCAATACTATTTACACCCGTCTAGATTTCATTCATACATGACATGATGGTTAATATATAATTGTACTCCGTATAATATTAATTACATTTCATAATACTTTCTATTTTTATAGGATTTCTTTTTACTTGCATAAAGGTAATAATAACTATTTATATTCGATCTTGCATGAACGCCTCGGACGTTGGTAATAACAATTGATATTAATAATGTCTCATTAGACAAATTAAATAGAAGAATCTTAGCTTGTTGACTATATTACTTTATACATTTAACTACTACTATAGGTTTTCCATTTAATTATATAAATTGATATTTTAATAGATTTGGTTTACATCTGTTTTCTTTTCAAGTAATATAGGTGGTGTAAATCTGTCAAAAATAACTTTGTATAACGTTAATAATTGATAACACTAAATTTTCTAAATAAATACTAGATATTGAGAAATGTTGAAAGTGGAGAGTGGAATTAATTAAATTATATTCGTGCATTTATTATCAAATTACTAAATAGTATTGATAGAATGTGTGAAAACCTTGATCATTAAATTGCTAGATCAAATGTTAAAAATGTTTGATTATAAAGAGCGTCCATGTTCCATTCCTAGCAATATATTATTTTTTAAAGAATGAATTTTGGTGGACTATGTCAGTTGACACATGATGAGGGGTGCATTATTGTTCGGAGGGAGTATGTATTAAGCGGAAAGTGATGATAGGGATAAAAGAGTGAAGATCGATAAAAGAAATACTCCCTTCCCATCAATTTTATACATTCCCATAAGTTGTTGTGTTTTGTTAACTAGTCACTATAGATAAATTTACTTCATAAGAGTTTCTTCAAAACTATGTTAAACTTGAAATGTGCAATCATATGTTTTGTTAAAATGTGCATGGGTAGAATATCAAGCACAATAAAATTATTTTTATCAAAAAAATCTCATGATAAAAAAAAATATATATATATCATTAAACATGAGATTTTTTTTATCATGAGATTTTTTTGATAAAAATAATTTTATTGTGCTTGATATTCTACCACATACATACATCTCTTGTCTATATGCCACTTGCCTCTTATAGGGTGGACAAAGAGCACTAGATCTATGAGCTCAATAGATCATCCCACATTCCCACAAACTGTGGCTAAAAGAGCCAAAAGACTTTGTATGTGTGTGTGTTGTTTCCCCCCCTCTTACACTGACACCATGATGTTGCTAGCAAAGTTTGTGGTTTTGGRGTGATCATGATGTTCTCCTATACTAGTTTAAGATAAGGAGACAAACACATAAAGAGAGAAGYTAATCAAAGAAAATGGAGTCTTGTGTTTTTTAGCCATGTGAGAKGAATGATGGTGCTAAATGGATGTTTGTTGTCTTTAATTTGAGTCATGAATGTATATAGTAAGTGGTGGTAGTATGCTTATTCATTCCACCACTAAGCTAGCTCATTGCCTCTCACTAACACAAGGACAAAGTGTAGTGTATGTGCTTATTATTAGCTTTGTGAGTGACCCCTAACACCTTCATAGAGGCACTAGTTAGGTCCCAAACAAGCCCTCAATTATAACATATAGTACATAATATATACATCTTTATACATGCATGCATTGATTTTATTTTATATATAAATAAATATATGTTTGARCTTAATTAGCACTAATATACATGATATGTTATGATATTGTTTAGTGAACATAATCACTACAAGATTAGATTAAGATAATCATTTTTACACAATAATGTCTCCTCCTCTCTAGCTATCTCTTCCTAGTCTTCCACATTAGTAAATTCTCGGAACGACGACGATGATTGGCTTGATGGGGAAGATCAAAACTTGGGGTCATGATTATATTAAGCAAGACTACATCCATTATTCTCAAAACAATAATAATCTTTCTTTTCCCTTGATGAATGTATGTACTTGTAAGAATCTTTTACATGTACTTTCTTCTTGAGTTTAAGTTTGATAATTGTGCTTAAAAACCACATGATCACAATAATGAAAATGTAGGTTTATATTTGGAAATGTTTTCTTATAATTCAACCAGAGTACCTAAGTAAAATTTATAATTAATTACAAAACAAATAAGACTTGCTCCTTGGGAACAATACCTTTCGGTTTTTATTTACTTGATTGCACCGTGCAAGTTTTTTATGGTATTGGGACAGTATGATATTAGCGAGTTATTACGTGAAAGTTTGAGAATATTTAAATTGAAATTCAAGTTGCAAGTAGTTGAAATTTTTTTGTATGGATGGAAATTGACAAGTAAGATGGATAATAAAGGATTTTCAAGATCTTTTTATATTAATTTGAGATTAATGTATTAATGTTGTTTTAGGTGGATTGAATTGAGCTAGATAGGGGATGTTTACAAAGCATACAAAATTTGGGGGTCAAAAACATGGATGTGTACATACATCGTCTCATATTAAGGTTGGGCTTTAAGGTTGGGTCTTCGTGCTAATGTATGAAAATTTATAAAGTAATGATATGTGTAATTTTAAATGCACATCAGCCATGAATATTCTATAGACTTCGAAGCGGATACTACGACAGATTATTCTATTCTGGTATCTCACTATTTCTGCTGTGTATAGGATACTGACGGTGATTTAAATAATATAATATAGAGCCCTACGATAATGACCCGCTGTAGAGATATTACATAAAATGAATAATAAAACATCGGAGAGTTTGCTGTGGTAGGTTACGAAGTATAAATTTATATACGTGAGACGGTATCTTTAATTTTTTACTTGAAAAATCACTCACATGTATTGGATGCCTAGGGCTACTTATTGTTTGTAGTTAGGTTTTTTTTTTGAATAATATAGATTTGATATCTCACCTGAACTGCTGCTAACAGTTAAAATTATAGTAATAAACAAAAAACATATAATAATAACTATCTATACCAATTATTATGGTATTTACATCATATTACATATAATAAACTTATTAATTTAAGAAGCGAGGAAGAAGATCAATAGGATTAATTGATTAATTTCAAGTATAGAAAAGCCTTTTCAGCATCTAACAGCAAACATAAATGACAAATCTCCAAGACGCTGGACGGTAACATAAAAGACCATAGGAAAAAATGTGAGAGATGTACTTACAGAGATCCCATCAAACAACCTAAAATGAATTTCCGTCCATAACTCGTAAAATAGCTTCAGCTTTCAAAACCGTCTTAAGATATGTAAGCTCCACTCATTAAAGTTGGGAATTATACAAATCCATGAAAGGAGAATGATGAAGAATAGAGAGATTAGAGAACCTAAGAGGTTTGAGTGGCTTGTTACTAACCTTGTGCGAGTAATAAGAATGAATATTATTTGAAAATTTAAATATATAAAGAGTCATTTAATATGATTTACCTATGTTTAAGTTTAGGAGACAAGACTGCACAATTCTGTCACTACCGATTGGGTTACAAATCTTAACCCACACAATCATATTAATACAGAATACACTTTAAAAATCATTAAATCTATATTAGATCCTTGATGAGACCTAAGTAATCACTCACTCTATAACATTCACATTTAACAAGGTGGTAATTTACTGGGTAAATTAAATTTTTTATCTGACTCCTATTATATTTTCAACTTGACTATACTGATGATCTGAGTATATTGCCATACAGAAGACGAACATATTCGAAAAAAGGAAATTGGTATATAAAAAGAACAGTAGAGTTAAAGTCAGCATGTTCAGTACTCACTCTTCCATCACATATTACACATGTAAATATTGACTGTTTTTTAACTATATGGCAGTGTAACAATATTAGAACAGAGAGTCACCAATTTAATCAAGCAACTTTCATTTATTAAGTTGATAAGATAAAAGGAGAGAAAAAAAGCAGAAATTATAATCCTCTAATACCATAGATGAAATTCTATACTTGTCATGAAAAATATTCATGTACATCTGAGAATTTTAATAGTTTTAATTTATGCATTGGAATTTTATTTGATAATTAAGGCATAGTATATTCAAGGTAGTTTGGTACTATGCAAGTCATTTCATACACGACAGATGGAGATGAAAAATTGAGCAAGCTACATCATACTTGTCTTCATCATCTATATTAGCAATATTTAGTGACAATCTTCCTCCAATCTATTTACTCTATCAATACTTCTACGCATCTATTCTGAGTTATAATTCTATGTCTATCTAGAGAGCACTCAATACGATATGAGTGACAAAAACCGCAGGGAGCAATGAAGCTTTACGCACATTCCCATATGGCTATGTCGACAATACTTGGTAACAGGACTATGTCAGTGCCAGAGCTTTCTCTTCGAAGACTTGCTAACTCTTTGTGATTACAGCTATTCGGACAGATTCTTGCATTTGTAACACCAATCCTGGTCCAACACATATAACAAAACCCGACCAAGTTACTTGTGCTAGCAAACATATCCGCACTTGAACCATACTCCCACTACCATTACAGAAGGTAGCCCAACGGCCACCGGTGTCCCCACCATAAATAGAAAGGCACCCTAATTTCATCATTCTGCAGCCTGCATTAGTGAGGCAGTTTCGTTGCCTGCTGTAACAAAACATAACAGAGGCATAGCACTTGATGTTGGGGGATGTTTTCCCTCGCTGTCCGCAATAGGCTCTGAATTTAGACAGTAGCCGCGCTGCTGCGAGCCTAGGATTTCATTATCTTTGGTGAATATTTGAGCGCATTCAATTTTTGTGCTGATGTGAAAAATATATAGCTATGATTCCATTACTATGGCCAAAGCCCAAACAATCCCAATGATGCTCGAAATCTTGGCTTGACTAGTCGTCCTGCTCAAGTAAATCCCGACACGGGTTAAGACGACGTTATAGTACTTGGCGGGAAAGTTATTGAAGGTTTCCCGAGGGTACTCAAGAGGGGGGCGGGGTGAATAGAGTGCCTAAAAATTTTTCGATTGTGGATTGTTTTAGTAGCGTAGACCAGTTAGATTGGTCTCGCAAGGAATAAGTGTTGAACATACGTAGAGAACGATATCGAGCAATAATATAAAGGCACACCAAATTTAACGAGGTTCAACTCTGGCTACGTCTCCCTACCCTAGTTTACTTTATTAAATTTAATCTGAAATAATTAAAGCAACCTCTCACTCAAATGTATGTATGTGAACTCACACACACAATATCACCCAACATCACCATCAAGCTTCGTGTGCGATTTCGCACTTAACTCACAAGTACTCGCTAATAACTCTAAAGCTACCAATCACCAACCCTTCGTTTGTGATTCAATACAATGCAATTTCTCAATTTACTCCACTTAATGAGTTTACAAGAGTATATGAAAGCTCAATCTTTTGTGGCACTCGTGTGTATGAATTGTGCTTGCTTGATCTTAGACTTAAGACTTTTCTTTCTTTCTTTCTTTAAAAAATAACTCTTCGAAACCGTGAGAGAAGTATTTTCGTGAGTCTATATGCCATGGATATTTATAACCAAAGGCCTAGCAATTACTAGTGTTGCACCTATAATATACGAGATAAATAAAGATATATCTATTCCTTTATTTTAGGAAAGTCCATAAGATTATTCCATACAAGATGATTAATAATTTATGTTACTTTAATTGCATCTCAATTAATTCCATATATCAAACATATATTCCCAAAGATCATTTTGAAGTTTCCATAAAAGTTTTAAGAAAAACTTTCCAAAAAATCCTTTTTAAAAAACTTTCAAAAATCTTTTCTGCTCGACAGATGATTCCGCGTTGTGAGAACAGTACAACTGTTCTTCCAATTGGTAGGGGTCAAGTCAACCAACAACTGGTTTAGTTGTTTCAACTCTAAGAGAGAAAGTTTAAAGCTCAATGTCACATCAATAATACAAGCACTCATCAAACACATTTATGCACTTATACAACAGAAGACTTATTCTATCTAGAATAATCTTCATTGTTCAACTTCTCGAAGCTTCCTTGATCTTCATTATAACGCTGATCTTCTCGAATCTTCCTCGAGGACTTTCTGTTCAATAGTTGGAATTCTTGTATGCCAAACACATATAGATTTGCACAATATAACTTGTTAGCATACATGTCACTATTTTCAAGTGACCAGAACAGTATCTCAGCTGTTCAGATCAGTTGTATTCACGACAAATGTACAGTTCTTGCAACTGTTTGTCATCACTCCAAAAATACTAGGGGAATCAACAGTTATAGATCAACCTTGCGTTTGGATCGATCAACATAACCCATTGAGCGACCGAGGCTGGGGGTTACGAGGATCGTCTGATAGAGTACGATATAGATCTCGCACCACCACCCTCTAACACACAGAGATACAACTAGGGTGCTAAGCGGATTAAAGGCCACCAACTAATTAACACTTAAGGCTCATAGTGCTCCACGTAAGAGTATGTATCTTTGGAGCCAAACTTGCATCACTAGGACCCTAGTGAAATATGTTAGTTGGAGTGGCATAGCACCCCCGCAATTTCGGTTGCAAGTAGCCAACAAGAAATAACATAATAGGTACATGAAGAAGGGCCCCAACTAGGGAAGCTAGCGTGACAGGGAAAGTGATACCTTGTGCGCAAAGATAAATCTTAATTGGATGGTGAAACGAAAACGTGATTAAATCAGTAAGTAAAAGGTAATGTAAACAGACCCAATTACTAACACTTGGGTCTTGGTGAAGGAAACCAAAGTGGTTGACATGTTCAACCAAAGAAAACCAATGGGCAAAGAACAAACCAACAAGAAAATCAACACCTTTGAAGGGTAAGCGAAAGGAGTTTGGCCTTCGTGCCCAAACGCTTGGGAGCACAAGGGCTCCATCTTAGGGTCATACTAGAAAAACTGAATAAA